>UYYA01000054.1:0-149193 GCA_900624975.1 Angiostrongylus costaricensis
TATTTACTTTTGAATTCCTCCTCAGATGATGGGCGATAAAGCGAAGCATCTTCAAGATGCTTTTTCGTTATCTCCACATCAATCATTATCAATCATTATCCGCTCTCAATTAATAGTAATATGAGCGTCTATGTTCATTGTAAAATTCCATAATTCACTGTAGTGGTAGAGACCGTAAATGAATGAGCTCGAGTACAGTGTTGCTGATCTCCTGCAGAGCGTCTATTGTAGAGATAGGAATAGACTACTCCGTATCCCTATAGAAGGAAACCTAAACTGTAAACTTGAAGTTAAATAATAAGCACGTAGGCACGTTTAATGCGCAGCGGCATAACGGAAAAGGTTTCCTGTCATTGTTATGCTCCGTGAGCTCACACACTTTCCCAGACTGATCTTTTACCGAAGACATTCTCCACCCATTTAAACCCTGCGTGTTTGGTATCCATCAGTTAGCTTAATGCTCACTGAAGGTGATAACTGTTTTGAAAAAATGTTTTGCATGCGAATGAAATTTGGGTTTCGAGCTTCTTCTGTTGGGGTCATGGACGTATATGGTTAAGCACAATGCGTGCCAATTTGACCTTTCAAGGCTCTGAAGAGGGCTAAATCGAACGTACCATTACCCATCGTTGAACAAGTATTGTTTCAGTCCCACTTCTACTTAAATATCGAGGTTGACGGTCATCCCTGAGAATTCTAGGAAAGCCTTATTCACTTTACACCTTTGTGCAGCACCTCTCCACTACTACTGCGGACGAATAGAGCCCACGCAGCTATGGAACGGATAGAACAATCTCAGATTTCGAATGCAATGCGGTTCCGTTGGGACACGTTGCCAACTTGAATTTTAACCAGTTTGGTTCCAAAACGACTGCAAAAGATTCCAGGAAAAAATATGGTCCCACAATAAAAGAAAACAAAGAAATCTAAGAAACGAGAAATATCGAATGTTTCCACATAACTTTGCAAACTAAATATATTAAACCAAAAAAAAGACTGACGTGCTGAAAACCTTCGAAATGAATAACTTAAAGACCAAAGAATTTCTGGAGATTTTTAAAGGATTCTTAATCTGTAATAGTTCATAACTTAATTTCTCGTACTAGCTGAGAAAAAGGTGAAACGAAAGACCCGTATGGTGTGGTGGTGAACGCGCTAACCCTGGAAAGGGTAATAGCGTGCTCGATCCTCACCACAGACACCTGCGATCCGGAGTTTTGTAAATATGTCAGTATCATTTTGGTTGAATTTCACTTATTACCCTGCCATGAAAAACTGTAGCAGGCAGTCAACAAAAAGTTAGCATTGCGAATTCTCGTGCAATTCATTCCTGAAAAATCCCAGAACACCTTTCTATATATTCAGAACTAAGTGGCACTCCATCGAGAATCGTAATAAACTGGACCTGGCAAAATTTGTTGTGGCTCTCTCCGAACTTCACGAGAAATGGCTTGCCTAACTAACAAAAGGCCAGGACAACCGAAATTTGAAATTTCTCAGCGACAACATAACTCGTGCATAATATGTGGATCACTCGAACGTCGAGACCTTTGCACATCCAGAAGTTCCATTTGACTCTTCCGGTGGAACGATGACATGAAAATTATTAAGTGGTTTGTATTCTTTCTTTGATGAGCTTGCACGTGGTTGATAATGATGTTTATTTTCGGCTAACGTTCCGACGTCTTCGTCTTCCTCAGAGCCGATGATCCGAGTCGATGGTCCTCGCTTGTTATCCGTCTCGACGTGGCAGCTTCGCCTTCGTGTCGAGTCAGGTCTTTCTCAGTGAGCCATCTTTTCGAATGAGGCATCCTTACTCAGTGATGCCCTTTTATACACGATGCTGATGGTCGATATAATGATAATGTCCGGTGATAACAACTTGTTTTTCTTCCGGACATACATCATTGCGCACATCGTGCAGAAGTCGGTGTTGTTAACAGCTAGCACAACGCGTAGTAATATTTCGAAACCGACTTTCCTTGAACCTCGGTACCACTAATCAATATGTATTCTTTCTTAACACCAGACATTATCACTATATCGACCGTCAGCATCGTGTATAAAAGGGCATCACTGAGTAAGGATGTCTCATTCGAGGAGATGGCTCACTGAAGAAGACCTGACTCGACACGAAGGCGAAGCTGCCACGTCGAGACGAATAACAAGCGAGGACTCGGATCATCGGCTCTGAGGAAGACGAAGACGTCGAAACGTTAGCCGAAAATAAACATCATTATCAACCTCGTGTAAGCTCATCAAAAAAGAATACATATTGATTAGTGATACCGAGGTTCAAGGAAAGTTCTCATGTTGAGCAATCCCTGAGGGATGCCCCATACATTCGACTTCATTAGAACCGTTTGGAGGTGACTGAATGCACATCTGGCCATCACAATAACTCGCGGTGGCTACCGATGCATCGATCCAGTGCTGCTGTCCTTAAAGACAAGTACGGTACCAAGTTGCCGATGCTTGAGGGATGGAACGCTTGGTGGACGGTGGGGACGGGGATCGATCCCACGTGTATGTTGTAGGGCGCCCGACCACTGCACCACACGAACCCTCTAGAGACAGTGAATGTCTCGAAATGCGTTGTCAGTGTTTCTCGCACTCGCACTAAAAGGATGACTTCTCATTTTATTTGCATGTTAATTACATTCCTAAAAAATTTACAACACAAGCAATACTTTAGAAGGGTTATTGTCTTCAGAGTGATAAGGCAAACAACTTGCTGTTTCACTTATTGTAAAATTATCGGCTACTATCGAAAAACCTAGACGATTGCAAATGTTCTCGAGTTTTATGTGGCTTTTCAGTTTCTACTTAAACCGTGTGAGATAAAAGCTCTATTAGAATGACTGAAATACGTTCGCGAACGTCGAAGAACTTTGTCGGTTTCGAATCGCGACAGGCTGGTGGCGCGCTACTCCGATGTCTGCCATAGAACTGACTTCGGCGGCGGAGTGCTTTCACTTGACTCGCATGAATCGCCACTTTTTAAATTTTTTTTTTGGTTGAAGCCAGTTTTAACCTTAGGCTTTTAATACCCCACCACTTACACTGGGTTACGAGGGCCCAAAACATTTTTCGGTGCCAGCCAATGATTTTTGATTTGTGTACCCTTCATTTCCCATCCGTTAATCCATTCATAGGGAATAATTTTGCTGAACATACTATTAATCTGTTAGAAAAATTTTTTAAACTAACGGTATTTCTTTCGTGTTTCACATTTACATGCATGTGTCAAACCTAGAGGTCAGACTTTCCGACGATGATCAATTGCGCCACGATCACGATGAAACGCCGGCGTCACGAAGACAACATTTCATGTGAAACTGACCTGTGACTTGGCGTGCAGGAAAGGGATATGCAAACAAAAGTCAGTGGAGTCCCAATCATTCATGAGTGGAGGAGTCTGCCACGAACTGTCAGCCTCAGAAAGGATCTTGTCTTCCTCTCGACCATTTAAAAGCTACGAAAGCAACGACGGCGCTAAAACCATAATTACCTCTGGCGGTAAATAGTCAAACACTACTTGCTAGAAAAAATTCATAGAACACAGCAACTGATAGCAATACGATCCAGCAAAATTGTAGAAAAGTTCGGAACGTCGTCGTCGAGAGCCGCGCTTGAGTACTGCTGCAGATTCCAAGCAGATTCAGAAATTGTCTACTTAGGAAGAAAATATATTAATCTATAGCAGCGTCTGCCAAGCTGAAAAGGAGGTTCAAATTTTCATCCAGACCTTCATTTAAAATCAAAGCATTGCCAACAATCGCCGCTGTACTGCAAGAAACCTAGTCGCAGGGTTGCCAGCCACTCTCAGATCCATGAGTCGGCGCCAGCTTACCGCGCAGATATGCAGGCCCCCTGACAAAGTTATTGCAGCGCTCAAACGAATGGTTTTAGCTTAGAAAACGCTAATGAAGCATATGAATACAAACGAGAACGATTTGTGGAGTTTTAAGGGAGTAGTTGCAAGGCTGCATATACCTTCTTAAAATGGGTGTTGACACCTGTTGATGCGCTGCTTTTGATGGTACAAGATCAAGGCTATATTGGGGCAGTGGCGAACGTCGCCGTACGGCAGACGCAGAGAGATGCACCATAGACGAGACGAGCGAGGAGGTGCGCATTTTCGAGCAGAGCAAGCGACACCCGTGTGGGGAAATAGCGCAAGCAGTGAGGAAGGCCGGTTTGTGGGTGGGCGAGTCGCTTCGGCGGCGGGGACGGGTCAGCCCACACCGGCGCAGCAGTGATGCACGCCGCACTGTCGCCGACCAGACCGATCTCCGCCGAGGAGCAGCAGGCCATCAACGACCTCAGGTACGGCAGCAGGCCATCAACAACTTCAGGTACAGCACGAGGTCGCCGTACGGCCACACATGGTGGCTGTGGCAGTACGCGCTCTCTGCTAGGCTCATGTGTTGCCTGTCGACGGAGTGCGCAAATGAACAGCTAACAGTTTTCGGATTTCTCATCCCCATAGTTAATTGGATTTGCCTAATTCTGTCGTTTTAAAACAAGCCTATTCACTTAGTTGCAGCACTCAGAGCTGTAATTTAGCTGCTGGAAGTAAATCGCCGTTAATCAGCCACCGTATCCCTTGTGTTTTATAGTTTCTTGTCAAGGACTACGTTAGGAATTTCATCGTTACGGTGTCGGTGACCCAATGAAAAACTGGCCAGACGAACTATCTCGAGATGTTTTAGTTGTTGCGTGTTGTTAGGAATGTTTCTTTTGGTTAATAAGTGTGCTTTATATGGTGTCGTAGGAAGTTTCCTAGTGGATAGACACAGCAAAAACTCGTACTTTTGTAAGCATCGTGTTATACAATCCATGGAAACCATTCTGAGCGAAGTGTCTTTCGTTTCAGTACGGACTACTCTTCCAAGAATTTATGGTCCAGCTATTGGTGCAAACCTCATCCGAACATATTTAGCAAGCCTTTGCTGGTGTTGAAGTGCACCATCAGATTCAGCTCACCATGACTCCCCTACGTGTTCGTACTGAAGTGAATCGTTTCGAAACAGTCATCATCAGATACTTTCTAATCTGAAAGAGGAAGCTCGAGAACCAGCTAAGGATGCAGAATGCGATCGTGGTCCATTGATGGCTACCCGGCACCAACTGCACACTGCAGGCCGTACGATTGTGCCCATTCGTCCGTAGACGAATCTCCGTCGATCGATAACCTTGGTCGTACGGTCGACAACAGAAACCATGTCCATCATCTGCCAGCTTATCATTTCCTGGTTTTCATCTCATATACCAGTAGTAAAATGCGTCCATCGCAACTGCCCTCTTCAACTTATTTTTGGTTAAAAACCAATGGGGTTTATCGTGAAACTACAGGGATGCAGGTTATGAGTTAGAATAAGTTCGAAGTACATACGGTAATGTAGATAAATTTCTTCTGTACTAGAACTTAGCTGTTCACAGTTATTTTTGTTGGTTTCGTTTGTTTTTCCGATTGCAACAAGTCACGGTTTCAGAACGATCCTGCCGGCTATCGAATGTCTCGAGGACTCCTATGTGCTGAGGTGGTTGCGTGCAAAGGACCTACGGTTCGACGAAACCGCTGACGCACTCAAAAAACATGTGGTGTTTCGAAAAGCGTGGGAACTTGATGCCATTTCCTCCTGGGAAGCACCTGAGGTTAGCATCATCCATCTTCCTCATCAGACCTGTGCTGCTTGTGTTCTGTGCAACAGCAGAGTATTTATTGATGAATACTCGTGTATTGATGCTCGAACGAATCGCTCTATGAAATTGATGTTTAACCACTGGACTAAAGGCAGGTAATTCATTTCTTTAAATCGTCGATCACGTGTTCGACCTGCCCCCTTTGGCTCAATCAAACCGTTTATTTCGTTAATCACCGAGAAACGACCGAACTTTGCTCTCTTCCCTTTGTTTTCGACCTATTATAACGAACAAGTACAAAATTACCGGTGAAACAACTAACCAACGTAGGAAGAAGTACATAGTACAACTGTTAGGTCATCTAAGATTGTTATGTTATTATGTTAGATAGGTCTCGTAGTAGTCGAAGTGGTCACGAGTCCCCTTTCAAGGTAGTATGTCCTCAACCGGATGATGGGATCTTCTCTCTTTCTCTCCCTCTCTCTCTCCCTCTGTTCTTTTCTGAAGCTTGGAATTGGGGCTGGCTTCATTTCAGCTTCGTGGAGCCAAGAGCTTTGTGAAGATGACAATTGTAGATTAGTCCTCATTTTTGCCCATTCGTCCAGCTAGTAAAAGTTTTAAGCGTGAAGTAAGATGTTGTGCTTTGATGAGATTGAGTTCGGTTCCTTCTTCTTTCGAGAATAGGCATCTTTCTTGGAACTCAGGGAAATATTTTCATCGTCGGTTTCGTCCGTCGGTTCTGTGTGAAGGTCATCGTGGCTGAGTAACCTGTCAACAATTGCAGTTCACGAAGGGGTCGTCAGACGGTTACAATTCCCGTTCTGTTCAGTTCCGCAATTTCGAAATAATCTCAGCGTTTATAGGGTGGCGACTTTCCGGCGACTCACCGTTCTTCAAATAGCGTTTTCAATTAGTTATCGATCTCTGCCAAACTCTCACGGGTTAACGGTCGCGATATTTTCCTCCAGTAGTAAACCATTTTAATTTTTTTTAAAAAGCTTAACCAATTTTAGTAAAAAATATCTGCTGCGAAATATGCCTTTCTGTAATAAAAAACAGTTTTCATGTAAACCTTAAGACTACATGTATTCTTTCTTTAATAGGCGTACACGAGGTTGATAATTATGTTTATTTCCGGCTAACGTTTCGACGTCTTCATTTTCATCAGAGCCGACGATCCGATTCGATGGTCCACGCTCGTTCTTCGTCTTCGTGTCGAGTTGTGTCTTCCTCAGCAAATCATCTCTCGAATGGTCGAACACTCAGTCGGAGTCGGTGATACCCTTTTATTCAGGATGCTTATGGGTGATAGTGCTGATTGTCCGGTGATATTAACTCGTTTTTTCTGGACAATCAATCCTGTAGAAGCCGGTATCATTATCAGCTAGCAAAGAGCAATAATGATACTTCAAAACCGACTTTCTTTTAGCCTCGATATTATTAATCAACATGTATTCTTTATTTTGATAAACTTACACGAGTTTGATAAACGGTTTTATTCGGCTAACGTTTGGACGTCTTCGTCTTCATCAGAGCCGACGATCCGAGTCGACAGTCCACGGTTCTTCTTCGGCTACATCTCGAAATCTTAAGGCTACAGTTAACGGCTTGAGGTGATATGTTAAAGCTAAACATGAAAAGTGTAGTAGTAAATGAAGTAAAAGAGCCGCTTGTACGACTCTTGCGAGGTCGTGAAATCTTTTTATAAGCAAATATCTTCGGCAAAAAACCTTTCATCACGGAGGCACCGTTACAAGTATACATGTAAATAGAGTAATAGATGCTCTAGGAGAAAAGCGACCTAAGTGAAAATCTGCTTGCCGCTTAGGTCAGTGCTCTCCCTAAGCGATATGATCACTGCGAGCTTCGTTCCCTTTGATGGAGCTGGGAAGGAATATGTCCTGTTCGCTTCTATGTATTTAGAACAGGTCAAACGAGTCACATATGCGATGCCACGAACAACAACATCGGCAGCTTTGCCCGTTATGATTGTCCTCTATGTTTCACGAAAGTGAAACGAACCTGTGGCTTGGCTTACAGGAGCATGTCTTCGTCAGTTTTCTTCATAGAACGGTCTTCTCCGGCATATTGATTTAAGGAAGTAGAGCAGTAAGAAGTCGTAAGGAGAAACGCTAAGGCTTATAAACTATAACACGCTAGGTTCTTTGCAAGGCGATTTCATATGATTTTCTTCGAGGTAGGGTTGTACTAAATAGCTTTCATGTCAAAACTAGAGATGACTTATAACCCTACGTCCTTAAAGTGAAGTAAATTTGTCGCAGTTTTTAAACAAAGGATGAGAAACAAATAAGGACAATATAGAGCACGAGGATGAATGAATGAGCTATTATATGAAGCTGCTTAGCAAACTTTGTAAGTCAACACATGATGCGCAGTCGTTAGATGTGCTTTGAAAACACACACAAACAAGGTCATCGGTTCTATTTCGAAGCCGGAGAAATTAAACCATCCATCACTGTTTGATTGACATGTTGGTATCGCACTTCTTTCCAAGGATAAAGACGTTGACTTGAAGCATGAGGAAGCTCCCAAAATTTATCGTGTAGAGCAGATATCCGCCGAGTCACCTTATCGATGCTTGGAAACGGAGCATCCGTAAAGGATTGATCAACGATGAACGCTTCTATCCTTTAACACGTGAAGTAGATGATCATCATCAATGTTTTGGTAGCTCTAGAACTGGTAAGGCTTCTTGGACTGCTTTAAATGGTTCGACTGTTCAGTCCGTTTGTGCCGGGCCAACACAACGATTGAACGGCCTGAGTGGTGCTAACATGAGCAGGTATTGTCGTTGTGCTAGTTGTGCTTCGCAGTGCTCGTGAGTTCAATTCCTTTCTAAGAAAAGGAGAGGCGAATGTGTCTCGCAAGTGATCATTTCTCTACTACACGCACATTGCGACTGTTCACATCGTGAAACAAAACCACATGAATTGTTTCGAACTAAAATCGTTCATGTACTCTATTGAGCGCGATTGTAATAACTAGAATCACTAGAAATTCAGTAGCTGAGAGTTAACGTATCGATCGTCGTTAGGTTTAACTTTCGAGAAAAAATGTTCGCTGACATAAATGATGGTTACCAGTCACTTTCCTAACTTCTTTGACGTTAACTGACTCATGTTGATCGAGGTGTTCTGGTTTCGAAACTCTATGTGGTGCAGTTTACTGCGCCTTGAAGACGAAAAGGATTGATTGCGTCGCAGTGCTATGAGTGGCGCGTATCGACATAGAATTCAGTCGTCGAAGACCGTTTGTCCTAATGACATCTATAAATTTACTAGAGACGAATAAAGTGTATCAACAATGTTAAGGTGAAGATTCTGTCAAAATTCTGTAACTAGCACCTCTCAGCGTCTCCTGATTGCATAGAGAGGTTGGTTCCTTACAAGGCCACCTCTTCGAACGAGAACTATGAGTAAAAGTGTGTCACAACAAAGTCTGGCGAGCTATCTGAAGCGCCGTTTTTTTTCCATCGATTACAGGAAAAATTATGCTTCGCACAAAAAAGTGCGATACCCATCGATCGACTGGCGAAAATCTTTTAATGGAGATGTTTATCTGTGGAAGTGCTTGGTGATCGATCTTGGGGTCACCATAGTAAAAAACGACTGTGAAGCGGTGAATTTAGCCATTACTGACCAGGAAAAGGGGAAGGGAGAGATTATGTAGCAGAAAGTAGGATCAGATCATTTCTTTTGGAATTTAGTGTTTCTCTTTCTTCTCTCCGTTTTCTTCAACATAATAAGATAAGTTATTCATTCCCTTTCCTGCTAGATGTGTCCATTACACGGTCGTTGCTCAATAAGCTAAGGGCAGATGTACTTGAACAGCTATGGGCTAGTCGACGCCTCGGCAAAGGGGCAACTTGAAATACTATTGTCGAGTGTATGAACGATATCAATTCAATGAATGATGGGGTTTCAAAGGTCTCCTTTTCATAGGTCTAAATCGAGCTGCTAATTTCTGAGATCCATTCAGTGTCTCGAGAAGTACTGTGGCTACGGTTTCCTTTCTGACAAAGATGGACGGCCGATTCTTATGTCGCTACTCGGCAATATGGACGTTGAAGGTGAGCAATCGATATGATTTAAGACGCTTAAATACTTCATATTATTGAAATCTGACATAGAAAGAGATCTCTTGTTAAACTATTCCACGTTTAATTCCCACACCACAGTGTTTGAGTATATCGTTAGCCGGTAACCCAGTGCATTTTTTTGAATGCATAAGTAACTGAGAATAATTTAATCCAATCTGAACTGGCATATCTCAACTCATTATGAACTTCTATAAGATGCAAATTGTCTTGTTGTTCTATGTTGAAGACCTGATTCTCTCTCGGTCATCAGATGTGGTTTTTTGCCTTTTGTCAAAATGCATGTCTCTTGCAGCCCAGCTATGGAACAAGCGGGATTTCGTCCAGTTTGGCACGCTGTTGTTTCTAAATGGCTAATTAATGTTTGCAGTTGCTGCATTCGTGTTATCGTGTTAGAAATTTTCGAATTTTTCATTGTGTTACAATTTTATCTGAAGAAAGCCACTGAAGCAAAGATGATAGTTTAGAGGATTCGTATACCGCGATAAGACAGTCTTTTGAGCACTCATTTCGTTTGTAGGAACGTTGTAACAAATTTGCTTGCAAATTCTGCGCTGAAATTCCCGAACAAACGAATCCACTCTGAACCCCCATGCAACAAGGGAGGACCAGATTTTTCTTTTCTTCAGTTACCATGTTACACTGTCTGGACACCACTTGGGCTTACTCCAGCTCCGACCCAAAATCGTTTAACCTTATCCCAGCTCTGAATAGTTTCGCTATTAGTACGGTCATCCGGGACTGGAGCTTCCTTCGTTCAGCCGTAGTTTGTTTCTGATTTTCGACACAGTTTTATGTATATAAGCTCAAAACTCTTAATAACTGTTTAACTAATAAGTAGTTTTAGCTCCTAGCGTGGTCTCATGAGAGCTTGACACTCTCACACAGAATCTGATGTTCCAGCTAAATAACATTGTATGGGAGGGGGTGATGACTTGGCCTGGGAACTTCATATATCACTTGCGTCGGGAACGTCACTATGATGTCGCAGTTGTTCGCCAACGGCCGATTCTGTGAGGTGCTCGCTCCCGAAGCCTACACTTATGCACTCGTCCTGCGAACACTTTCTTCTGACAAATTCAAATACAACAGTTTGAGGGCGTCCCTTGTTCAGTTGATTGTCAAAGTCATTCCGCATTGCGTCCAACTCATGAGCGTGCCGTATTTGACATTTGCTGACATACGCCGCTTGCCTCGGTTTTTATTCGAGTTGGTAAAATATTACACTGTGGCAAGGGTTTGAAGAATGAATGAATTCAGTAATTAAAGACCAATGCCCACAAGTAATCCAAGCGACAAGCAGAGTACAAAACCACTTTGTTTACTAAAATTCACTTGAACCTACGGCATTCAGTCTGGGATAGCTCCTCTTGGAGTGCCCATAGGTGTGCGCTTGGTCCCGATGCCTTTGATTAGTGCTTGCTGAATTCGGTCGTTGATTTTCCAGGGATGTTGAAATCTGTCGCTTCGCTAGACTACATCAAGTTCTCTCTTGCCGCAATTGAGAAAGGACTGCAACTGTGTGCTCAAAAAGCAAAACAGGTGAATAATAAATGTTTTCGCTTGGTTTTCGTAACCTTTCCACCTCCACCTGTATTTACTGGCCTGACCTCTTGTAATCTTCTGATCAAATTATCAACTTATCTTCGACGCCATGTGGTGGTTCCGTGCCTTTCTTTCTAATGCCATCTGTTGGTCGTATACCTCATATTCAACGTAGCTGCCCGAAAAGCTTCTTTCAGTAACTTTTCTTTTATTCGTAATTCCAAATCAGTATTCTGGAAGTCGTCTAGAATATTTGGTGAATTTTTGCTATCGCTACTTGAAATTCGTTTACACGAGAGCAAATATCATCACGATTAACCTCAACCGACCTTGAGTGGACGTCAATATTCGCTTTTTTCTTATATCGCTCGCATTCTCGTTAACCATCGAGCTAACCACTAATGTTTCCACTACTTCTTGTTTAGTTCTCATCTGCTGGGAAGAAACGACTAACATCACTTGTTTCGTATGTCGGCCTTTCTGTTTCTGTTTGTAGCGGCTAGAATACCAAAGGCAGCGCCAGCCCTCCTGGCGTGAGCTCGCTGAAAGAAGGATTTTGCCCAGTAAATCTATCCGTGGCACATAGAATATAACCATATGCATAGGAAGGTTGTAAGTCAGTTTGACGGAGAACAGAAGTCCATTTTCTGAATCCGTCAGCGTTCCATGACGTTTTTCACAAGGAATTCATGGTTTTATTTGTTTAACGTCAATTCCGGCAGTTAGCACTCCCTCTCTCTTCTTCTCCAGATTGACTATGGTCCTCCACATATTTTTACTAACGCATCCGTACGTGACTGCAATTTTGTGGATTGGACTGTACGCTGTACCAGGAAGCATATAGTAGACGGATCAAGTTCGCATTCTATAAATGCGCCCTCGGTCTACTCAAGAGACTTTTAAAAATTTAACCCTAGGTTTAGTTGAGAAGTCTAATATGTCGCCAAAGCGGTTACACTCATGCATTTAAACTTTGAAGGCACCCTTTCACAAAAATTTTACGAAGATTTATTTTCCACGGAACTTTCATTCCTTGGCCAAGACTTTTGTTCCTCATAGTTATCTGTTTCCTTCACTTCTGGAGAACTGTCGTTCCATCTGTTCAGACAGGGCGACCGTTTGAGCAAATGATGCTCGTATTCGACCTGGATCACATCGGTTCCGCGCACTTCTCATGCAAGCAGTTCGCCAGCTCGTTCACGACCCTCGTCACTCTCTTCCAGGAGCACTATCCACTCGTGTTGAGGAAAATCCTCATTATCAGGTGTGTGACGGATGCCTCATATTTCCGCGTTTTGCGGTTTTATATTGTCCGTACAAATATACAAAGTAAAAAGAAATAGAAAAGAAGTTTTCCTATGCCTTAATTTTTTTCGTCTTTATCTGAGCTCTAGTGTATTCGGTGTTTTTTAGGTTCTTTGCAGTATAGCATAACATCTATCGCTTAGTTTTTCAATATTATTCCTGTAAGGAAAGCGAGAAAAAAAGAAGAGCTTCTTCAGAGCACCGGAAATGGCTCGAATCGCTTACGCTTCTATCACAGCCATTCTCAGCGACCCGATCACAAGACTTATTGAGATGCCTTCTGAAGCACGTTTTTATTCACCTTTCACTTGGTCCTTTTTCGTT
This sequence comes from Angiostrongylus costaricensis, assembly GCA_900624975.1. Taxonomy (NCBI): domain Eukaryota; kingdom Metazoa; phylum Nematoda; class Chromadorea; order Rhabditida; family Metastrongylidae; genus Angiostrongylus; species Angiostrongylus costaricensis. The sequence goes on from UYYA01000054.1 coordinate 12,941, forward strand.
GTTGAATTTTTATTTTATTTCAGTATGATAACTTCCAGGCCGACTGGAAATGGGCCTTAGCACAGTATGTGAATTTGGACGCATGGCCAATCCACTGGGGAGGAAATCTATCCGAGAATGGTGATCCGAAATGTCCAGCGACTATCCGGTACTAGTTTATTGTCATTTGCTACTTAGTTTTCATAAACTGTTCACGAAATCCTCTAAATAAAGACACTAAGTAGAAAATAAAGTTAAAAAAATAAAAAAAAAATAAAGTTTGGCATTGCTCAATTTCGCTGGGTTGCGCGGCCATGTTGTCGTCACAGTTGTAAAGGAGAAAGTGGACGGCATCTAAATAACGACTAACGAAGGTCAGCGGACGAACAAATGAAGGTGGTTGACGTTCTCAGCTCATCGACGAGTCTCTTAACAATTGATCGACGACTAATAGACGAGGAGTCTGCAGGGTTGTAGAAACGGGTCAGATCGGTCTCGATGCGTCCATACTGGGGCCTTAGCGCTCCATGCATCACCACATCCATGCCTAATAAAACCTCGATTCCTCTCTTTCTCTCCCTTCCCTTTTCGCTTTTTCTCTCTCTCTCTGTCTCTGTCTCCGTCTGCGTTTATTAATTTCTGACGAATGCATCCCTCATTCGACTTCATCAGGCATCATTAGAGATGATTGAATGCATATCTGGTCTATACAGTGACTTACAGTGGGCTACCGCTGTATCAAATCAGTGTTGCTATCTTCCCAGACAGGTTTGGTAGCAATTTGAACATGTCAGATAGATGAAAAGCTTGGTGAACCCGGTGGACGGAACCGAAGCAAAAACCACGTGTGCATATTGTAGGGCATCTCTAACCACAGTTCTACATGCACCCTTCCATGCTTAATAGTTAATACAAAATCGGAAATTGAAGATCTCGATTATGATTGTCTTAAAACGACTCCAGTCGTTGATGTCAACTGATCCCGCTGAGATGTTGCACCGAGCTCTATTAGAAGTTATTAAAATTGCTATCATTCAGATCTATCTTTCCGGCCTTTTCCATCAGGAAGCCCAGCTAAGAGTAAACCAGTACCAGGATCGGTCACTGTCCTGGTACCAAACTAGTCGCATGGTGGCAAATCTCCCTCTGCTCCACAAGGGCGGCGAATGTCTGTGGTGGTGACGACCAGGGGCAGACGACTTTGGCCAAGCTGACCTCAGGACTCTTGGGAACCACAATGAGTAAACCAGGAAAATTCCGAAAAAACGGAAAATGTGTTGGAACCCGCATAACCATTGAGGGCGGGCCATCCTATTATTCAAGTATCTAAGTATCTTTCAGATATGGTATGGGTCCAGTTCCGTCCGATTATTACGTCGATCCGAAGAAGGCGATGCCGGATTACGATCAGTTGACGACGGTATACGCAGGAGATAAGCACTTAATTTCAATTCGTATCAAGGAGAAGAGCAAAATATGGTACACTTCACAATATTTCAAGTACTCGTAAACCGTATGGTATCTTAAACTCAGGTTTTTCTGCGCTCAATAGAAAGTAGTTCGAATTATTTCGTGCAGTTAATTATGAAAATGTTAGTGGGTTTTCAGTAGAAATGCTATTACTAATGTCAGTACGAATGATGGAAATGATGAGGAAATAAAGAATATACGAAAAAGAAAGAAATGGACAAATGACGCCATTGGGCGGAATTTGTTAGTTAAAAAATTATGGAAACTCTAAAGTATGCATGAAATGATCGAGAATTTTCAGCTGGCAATATATGACGGATGATGACGATATCGGCTTTGCTATCCATTTTGACCCGTCCTTTCAGGTATGTAGTAATTGAGACAAACCCATCTTCACAAAAAATTTTGATTAAAGTGAAATGAGTCGTCAAGTGGATCACCCGTTCCTCGACTTGGAGCAATTAGTATAAAATTGAGCTTAAAATCCGGGTTTTTGCTTCTCCACGGATCTTTTTCTTCTGGACAACTTGTCGTGCTCTCTTCTTACGATAGTGCTATCCACTCGTTGTTTCACTTTAGCTTACAACGTTTTTTCGGCGTTCTATCAGTGATTATTTTTTCTGTAGTCCATTATGGTGACTGACTGCCATAGAATGTCGATTTGCTTGGATCTCTCCTCACAGTACAGCAAAAGCTGAGGAAACCCTGAGTTTAGGTGGCGTTGGGTCGAGCCCATTTTACGTTTCATTCGTTCATGCCTCTTCCCGTTTCTCTGTTCTCTTGTGCATATTGTTACAACTCGCATAATCCTTGCAAAATGTGTTACTCTTACCGCGGCAAAATGAAAAGTTTTAGAGGAATCAACCATTGTTGCACTGTTGTCTAAACGTTTGATCAAAGCAAGTATTCATGGGGCTGCGGTCTCCAGTTCGCTAGAATTCTAGCAGAAATATAGCTTCAATGATGCTGAGATATTTGCAAAGCTCTAGACCGCAGATGTCTGCGGTGGAGAACGAACGCGCTACTACACTTTCCGAGGGCTAACGCGTTCACCAGCACACCATGCGGGTCCTTCGTTTCGCCTGTTTCTCATCTAGTTCTAGCTAAAAATTCTGAAAAATTCTAGCAGATTTTGTCTGTTCCAACAGCCGTGTCGGCTGTTGAACTATTCCCTCAAATCAGAACTTTGACAAGAAGAGTTGTTGAGCATGATAATCCTTTAGAAGCGATCTGAAGTATTGGCATAGGTATTGTAGAGAGTCTTAAGTAGGGAAATGAGGCCTTTCCTGACATAGTAATCGTTGACAATCCATATTGCTAAGTGTGTACTCCACGTTGTGTTGTTTTGTCACTTTTTCGTAAGTTCTTTCCTATAGCAACTGTTATCTTATGCTTTACGAAATATATTCTTTGTTTCTCCTGAAATAACTCATCTTCAGGACAGAAAGGTAGTCTTTTTTAGATAGCAGTAATTCGTTTGATGAGTAATAATAGATAAAAATGGCTTGACTTGCCCCCTTTTCATCTATTGAGAAGAACTCTTCCAAAAAAAGCTTGAAATAAATTTGTGACGTGCATAGGTCAGGAAAATTTCTCGTTTTTCTACAACTTCACTTACGTCACCTTTTCTTCTGTTTGCCGTACAGAGTGACTCATGATGGTGCTAGTTAGGGCTTCAATCGTTCCTGCGGCATGCCATAGTTGTCACTGCTGATTCAATTAACACAAAGATTATCATATTGTTCGTTTTGTTTTTCTTGTAAAAGTATGACCATTAGCTGGTCTTCGTTTTGTGCACTTGACATATAGTGAAAACCAGTTACTAGTGGGTCATATCCACCAGTTTTCATTAAGATGTATTACGTGTCTAAACAGAAGTGACTCTGATTTTTGATTGTTGACTTTGGTAGCATCTTCCACCAAGATCTCTCTCTAACTTGATTCATAACTTCGGAATTCTACTTTCATTCGGGATACTTCTATCGTCACGTTGGCAATAGTGCGTTTGGTAACCCTAACCGAAGTTTCATTCTGATTACGTAGCGTGTTGGCGGGTGGAAAAAGTGAACTCGGAAGAGCCGGCATAACCAGTTGACGATATAAAATCGGTGTTACTACCAAAACGATGTTGATATAACTGCCCCATTAACTTTCACTCCAGTGGAAACCCATACTGGTTTTCGCGTGACGTCTGAATTATTAGAAAATTCAGGTGACGTCGCCTACTGGAACTACTTTCTTTACAGTGACGATGTCTTTTAAAATGTTGGAAATCTGTTCGTGAAATTACTGTACAATTTGCACCAGATTTGATTGGATGGACTGCTCTGTTCTTCATTGGATATATCACTGCTTTTTCGCACAATAACACGGTCTTGCTGGTTTAGTACTAACCGAGCCAGTGTGTTATGAAAATTCGCAGAAGTTCTTAAGATGTTCACGTCTGATCCTGTCAGGATAGCGCGTTGTAAAAGTCTTCACCGTAAGGTACCAACCATTAGAAAGATATACACATTCAGTATTATATAACATGATGAGAGATACATTTGCCTATTTCGAATGTGTGCAGAATCCTGAATGGTCTCCATTGCCATTCCCTCTGCAGTGAACTGTTCCATTCGAATGTCGAAGAGCCATGGTCTTGATTATGCCGTAATCCAAGCCCTAACAGGCGCTGCGAATGTTCTTTTCAACGTTTCAAGCTTTACCGAATACTGGTGCTCTTCTGCTCTCAAGACCATCGTTTATCACTTCGCTGTGGCATTTTGCCAGTTGGGATATAAGTTGGTGATTTTCTTTGATTTAAGGTAGTTTTGGGACCTCGTTTTTTGAATTATTTAGCTCTCTCTCTCTCTGCAAAAAACAAATAGTGGAATACAAAGGCGATGGTCCGATCCCGTATAAAACATCGGTTGGTCGTCTAATTACTTTGGGCCAGTCCATTTCTTAATGGACCTTTCAACTAGGAGGCCTCAGCATGAAACCTTAAGAAAACGGCTTTTGAAATAATGAGATACCATGGCTGGTATCATGCCGGCCTGTGCTTTTTGAGGTAAGCTTTTTTAGATGTTTTCTGGGATACTGAAGTCGTCGATTTTGATTTTGAGTAGCGCATGGTCTTCCTCGTAAACGGCATCGGTCGACGTCATGTGAACTGCTAACTGTAAAGTTCCTTGTAAACGGTTTTACTATCGGATTACATAATTCAGACATAGAAGAAGTAATAATCCATCTACTGAATCCACATACGTCTAAGAGGAAGTGCAATGTGGAATATGGTCTACGTTTAACCCCTTAGCTATCAAACATGGCCGAGTCATGAAACTTCTTGACTGTGTTGTACACTGTATTTCCGCTCTCTATGCCACCTGGCACCTTTCGATATTATGACAAGAAAACTTCACAGCGTACTGAAACACGATTCATAAGATTTATGTGCTCTTAAGATTACCTCTAGTGTTTCGAAGCATTCGAACATAAGTGACCGTAAACCCGTTCATAAAGTGTCTTTTTTCACGGTAAAAGCGAATTACAGTGCTTTATACCTTCTTCGGTAACTGATTTCCTTGGCAAGAACGTCCACTGGTTTTTATCTCAAAAAACTGAAGGACTCTCATTTACCAAGTCTTTGTTCTAACGGCGTACCCACTCAGGTTTTTTTTTGGAAACTGGTCACTTTTGGTGTTATCTTTAGGACTCTTTCGCGCTAACCTGTGATTCATTCCTTTTTGATGTTGCTTCCTTTCCTTTCCTATCTTTTTCTACTTTGTACACATGAAATGATAGCTGCACAATGTTCTCTGATCTATTCAAATTCGTCTAAACAGTGTTTCAGGCGAACAACTTGACAGAAATGGAAGTTGTCTATCCGTACATCCGCCTCGAATGCACAAATGTTCCGATTTCTGGGCACTATGTGGCTGAAAAAGCGGGAAACTGTTAGTTTTCTCTCTAACGCATGATAATAAAAAGTAAAAAGGATAAAGCTGTCGGCGTTGATCAATCCCTCAGAGATGCACCTTGCATTCGACTTCATCATTTGGAGGTGATTGAATGCATACCTGGCCTTTACAATGACTCGCGGTGGCCTACCGATGTGTCGAGCTAGTGCTGCTATCCTCTCAGACAGGTTTGGTATCAATTTGCCGACCCCGGAGGGATGGAAAGCTTGGTGGGCTATGGGCGCGGGCATCGATTCCACGTATGTGTTGCAGAGCGCCTTCGACTACTGCGCCACAGGCGCGCGCCTTTCATAAGCATAGTAATGTAGTCACGTTTTTTTCCCAACTACAATTCCATTCTTACTTGTAAATATGCAACTATTTATCGAATTACAAACAACATTAGCTTTTAGATATAATCGAGTTCGACAACTACTACTCGTGGTTTTCAGCCAAGCAGCTTCGTTATAACATTGAAATTGAAGAAATGTAGCTTAGTTAATTTAACAGTTGTAAAGCACTGTTTGCGTTTAGTTGTACATAAAAGCATAAAGATTGTGTCGTCTTGAATGGTGTCCACCAGCTGTTGATTTCATAGCGACAAAGTTAATTCTATGGTTTTTCAAGGAAGGTGTAAGTACTGAAGAAAGGTATTCATATCATACCAGAACATAAACAAAAGGCTGCAATTATGTGTATACAGGAGATATAAGTGAAATCGGCACAAGAGATGGGTTGATCTTCCGAACTCATCTATGTACCTGCACATGGTGGCCGTTGGTCCGTGTCTGACCCATCGCCCACGGTCGCATCAAAGTGGCTGACTAACCAGGTTGGAAAAACCTTGGAGGGATGGATGCATGAGGAACCCACATCACGGCTTTCTAACTCCAATATGCACGTCCACACATTCTAAGTTGGCTTAAAGAATGCCTTTTCGCTCATCCACAACGACGGCTGCCAATCCTCACCTTAGACCTAGTTTTGTAACTACAAAATCTTCTAGTTTTCGCTCAGCTTATTCAGCCACCATCGGTATAGTCGGCGCCAAGCAGTTCAAAAGAATGGGACGGAAGCATGAATTGCAGTCCTGAAATGGTGTATTTTCTCACTTTTCCTTTTTTTTCATGACCAAACGATATGTAGATTCCAGCACGTCTTAGGCTCGATTCGTCTACACGCACCCACTATCCACGAAGGTTTTCGAGCTTTTTGCTTGTGAGCCCGGATAATGCTTGAGGATTTCTGTTTCTTATCAATATCTATCACTAGACGTTCTAATCAATCCCAGCAGGAATTTCTGAGGTGCCGTGGTGGATCGTCTCCAGGTCTTTCCAATGAAAACAACCATAAGCCTTTACAGGTTGCAATAACCTCTCCAGAGTAGTCCTATGCCGATTTGCTGACCCCAGAAGAATAAGGGGTTTGGTTGACTCGGTGAGGAGTCGATCCAGGGGACCTTGCGCATATTGCCGTCTCTACTACTGGAGCGCCAGCGTCTCAAAGTAGTGTATTACGTTAAACATATCGCAATTAAATATTCGAAGCTAAGTTCATGCTCTAATTGGGTCGACGTTTTGAATTTGGATGAAAGTTGTCAAATAAGATGGCTCATTCTATCAGTTCTGAACATACCGTCTTTAAATGATGCGGAGATATTTGCAAAACTCCGAACCGCAGGTGTCTGCGGTGGGGAATGAACGGGGTACTACCCTTTCCGGGGACTAACACGTTCACCACCACACCAGGTGGGTCCTTCGTTTCACCTGTCTCTCGGTTAGTTCTATCGATTACTGCCATCAGCAAAAAAAATACCGCCTTTATTTGAAATGCTATTCATTTTGTTCTTGAGGGAAAACGGCAGCATTTAGTGGAATGCGCAAGAATCTGAGAAGAAATAGCCCTTCTATTTCGTTGCTATTTAAACCTGCCCACCGGCGCGACACGAACTGAGTTTAGTGAGCACTTCTTCCCAAGCCTGTGGTGGCTTCAGTCTTTGCCCGAGTAGTGAGGAGCACAAGTGCTGCGCTCAGATAACGGTTGTCGACTGATAGTGAGAAGTCACTCTACTGTCACAACCTATTGCTAATCACACGTGATCTGTGGATTGATGCCGTTTAGTTGGATTCATTTCAGTTTGTTACTACTCATCTAGCCGGTAGATGCCCGACTCTTCCAGCGAAGGTGTGTTGCTCTTCCTTTCTACGTTGTTGTATAGATCTCTGCAAATATGGCACAGGGCTTTTCTCTTCTACCATGATTTTCCGATTTTTTTCGAAGTACGCGAAATAAGATTCTTTCTTGGAAGCTCATAATGTGAACTGCAAATTAATTGAAGGAGCCACAGAATTCGTTCAGCAGAAAACGATGGTGCATCAACCTCGCTTGTTTATAAGACATAGTTATTAAGTGCATTCCTCAGTTTTTATTTCAAAACCGACTTTCCTTTAACCTTGGTATTACTAATCAACGTGTATTCTTTCTTTGATAAGCTTACACGAGGTTGATAAACGATTTTTATTCAGCTAATGTTTTGACGTCTTTGCCTTCATCAGAGCCGATGATCCGAGTCGATACTCCACCATTCTTCTTCGTCTCGATGGTGAGAGGTGCTCCGCTCAGGAAGACACAACTCGATACGAAGGCGAAGACGCAGATGATCTGAGTCGATATTCCACCGTTCTTGTTCGTCTCAATGTGGCATCTTCGCCTTCGTATGAAGTTGTGTCTACCTCAGCGGACCATCTTTCACTATCGAGACGAAGAAGAATGGTGGAGTATCGACACGGATCATCAGCTCTGATGAAAATGAAGACGTTGAAACGTTAGCCGAGCAAAAAACAAATTGACAACCTCAGTTTTATTTGAAAATTTTAATTTTATATGAAAGTTAGACCCTTAGAAAGGAGGTGCACGCGTTTATAGCGACAAAGGTAAACCTCTTCACTAAGAAAATCAAGTTATCAACTTTTCACGCTGATATTGAAAAAATATCGGCAGTTATCAAGAAAACCAGAATCGCGTACAGTATGTTAAGGATATGAAAAAATATTTTTGGCCACTAATCAGTCCGTAGAGCGTGTGTGGCCAGTGGTCGGAGGCGCCCTGCAACCAAAACGTGGAGTCGATCCCTGCGCCCATGGCCAGAAGGGCTTCCATCCCTCTGGGGTTGGCAAATTAGTACCAGACTTGTCTGGGAGGGTAGCAGCACTGGCTCGACACGTTGGTAGGTCACCCCGTGTCGTCGTAAATGCCAGATATGCATTCAACCAGCTCCAAACGATGCTTAGTAAAGTCGAATGCACGGCGCATCCCTCAGGGATTGATCAACGCCGAGAGTTTTGTCCTTTACTCTTTATCCTTTAATGAGAGGCGAACAAAACACCGTAATATATTTGATATCCCACAAAACTTCACCAAATGCTGAGAATAATATGCTTGGATGATTTACGCACAAGGTGTCGATATGCTCTAGAAAGATGTAAGGGTACGAAAAGAATATAGATGAAATGAATCATATGAGAAATCAGAAATTTCTGTGAAAACACATACAGAAACCTATGGTTAGGGAACGAAAATATGAAGTAAAGGACGAGATCAGTTTCACGACAGTGATCGATAAAACTAGCTGAGAGACAGGCAAGTCGAAGGACCCGGATGGTGTGGTGGTGAAGTGCGCCGCTCCCCTGTGAGGACAACAGCGCGTGTTCGTTCCCCACTGCATACACCTGCGGTCCGGAATTTTGTAAATATCTCAGCATTTCATACGAGTTATATTTCGCAACATACCCTTCCATTAAAAAGAAAAAGGCAGTAAATAAAAGGGTTAAGAATCTGATTTTAGTTTGTCATCTACAAAGTGAAAAAAAACCGACTCCTTTAACAAGAATGATGATTCGAGCATTCATCTTTGCTCGATTCATTTCCTTTTATGCTTTTTCTTCTATTTCTTCCATTCATAGACGTCATGAGTCGATTTGTTTCCTTGGAAGCGTAGACTTCCAACCGATAGATCAGTTTACACTACATAGAATTTTGTGACCTTGCACTCAATGGTAATCCTACTGCAGCGAAGTGATCGTTAAGGCAAAATTTGCACATCTGCACAGTTTCTGCCAAAATGTATCATTTTCACGTTTTCCGTCGACCTTCTTTCCCTCATCATAAATTCAATTCTCCTTTACCCTGTAGATTCGGTTTTTTTTAACTTGGGGCTTCCCAGTGGCGTGCCGTTTTCTAGAAGCACCCAAGCAAAGAGCTTTGTGTTTCACTCATTTTTGAAAAAGGAGATAGCATTCGCTTCAATTATTTTTTGGGATCTTTTCAGAGAACAAAGCACTCGAGCCCTACTGGTTTGTATTATTCGAACTCGTCTACATTGTGATTTTCGTTATTATTTCACTTGTAATCCACCTACTACGCCTGCTCAAGGTTAGTCGCTCAACTGTTACAGGTTTTCTTCGACGAAATACTGCCTAACTTCGTGCAACTGCTAAGGAGATATTCAAAACCTCATGTCCTACCATTCAGCCGCCTAGAGGAATTCCCACGCGGGTTCAAACCCATATCACTAATGATCAGGATTCATTACTCCAGATTTAGTGTCTCTCTCTCTTTCCTTCTTCCACATTTCCAGTGGTTTATGAATACGTGCAACTCCTTACTGTTTTCTCGGGTTTTTAAACCCATACCCTTATTTGTTCTTTCTGTTAATTCCTTTTTTACTCGAGCTATTTTGCTTCTGTTAACGGTTTTCCTTAAAAAAGCTTTTTCTATGGCGTAATATTTTCCACTATTCAAAAATTGCAACTTTATGACAATGGGGGAAACGTATAGCATGGCTGGGTGGTTTTGGGGGTGGAGATTGTTCTTGACTACCGGCCACAGTGCCCAGTCACGCACTTCATGACAAAACTGATTCATACCCCGGCAGTGAACAAACATTGTTTGGATACTCCTAGTATTATTCCGTCTCATTTATTTGATATTGGTTTTCTAAGACGGACAATGACGCGGTCACGATACATCATAAAATTCATAAAGAAGTCATAGCTCAACAAGAACGAATGTTTATGGCTCAAAAGAAGGTAAATAACTTTTCCTGATTGGTTGACTTGACTGACTCTTTGACATGAGAGTACATCAACCATATGGAGTCAAATTTTTCAGGAAAACTTCTTGCGTATAAACCCATCGTAGTTACTCGCCAATTGCTTGTTCTATTAGAAACGGCGCTTTCATTTCCAGTGAATTAGTTAAAGTCTAACTTTCAAATAAAGATTTTCAAAACATGGGTTATGTTCTGGAAGAGACTAACAGACTACCGGCGAGTAGTTCCGTTCCTCAAAGCTCATCTCTTTTTATGAGTTCATTAGGTTTTAAAGCTCTTTTTTCACCGTTGGTCTTCAGGCCTGACGGGTAATTTCAACTTGTCGCGAATACTTTTTTGTTACATTACTTTTGCAGCATAGCAATTTTATATCACATTTAACAAACAAAACATTCAAATAACAGACAAAACGGGTCTAGAAAATTTTGCACAAAGCTTGACGAGGAACTCGGATTTCAGAACGGATTAGAGAATGAAAGTGCGCTTTCGTTGAGGAAGGGGCACCTAATAAGATGTGAGTCATAACTGGGTGTTTAGAGTCAAGTGGTCGACGAAAAGCTTGCCACTCAGCTGAGTGGATTCCAGCACATATTGCAACCAGTTTGCAGGATCTCACAGCTTCTTTTGCGTAATTCCAGAAAGTTCAGAGATAGCCCTCCTTTTACCGTAGGCGTACGGAATTGCGCTATTGGTTGTAATATCACACGAATAATTGCATAGGCGAGAAAAAATTTTAACAACACTACTAATAATTATACATTAATATTACTGACAATAATATTTAAACAGCAAGTAAAATGTGCAGATATTCTGTCAAGAGATTCAAAATGTAGAAAACACTATATGAAATGCGTACAACGGGACGATGAGGAGACCACGAAAACCGGGAGTGGAACAGTTTGAAGATGTAGCAGGACAAGAAGGGGCTACCGGGACTGGAGACTTTGGGAGCGTGAGGACCATCGTTGAAGAAGAAAGGCAAGTAAAGAATGCGAAGAAAAATACTGAAAGAATGAGTGCATGCAAAAATGCCGTGTACATACAGGTATTAACAGATAAATGCACATACACACATATTACAAGCACATAACACACACACGCACACACGAACACACCCATGAGCTAGTCGGATGAGGATATGGTTTGTGAAGTGGTGCTGTTTTCCCTGGACGAAAGCGAACCGCTTAAATGATCCTTCAGATGTTGCTCGAGCTCTATGGGTGAGGCACAAACCTTAAAGAAATTAGCATGATCTTGAATTACTAAGCTCATGAAGCATTAGATTTGACTCTGTTCTCTACAAGCAATAAGTGCTTCTACAGTGTAACACCGACACTTGTCAAAAAAATATGATACTGCTCTGAAGTCATCAGCCTGAAGTTGTAGAATTGTTGAGCATGACGTAGATTCACTACAAATTACGATCATTATTATTGTTAAAGAAGTGTGGTTTTAGATGGGCAATCTTGGCCAGATTTAATTTAAACAAACGTTATTCTTGCTCTTGGAGCTGTTTCTATGAATGAGAAAATGGTTGCGATTTATTACTGATCCACAGGAATGTCACTATTACAGCCTCGTCGTAGCCATAGTACTGGTAGTCACGGTACGCTATCACCGAACTGTCTAACCGTAGAAAACTTGCGTGAGGAATGCTTTCAACTGTTGAGCCACGAAAATGGTTCTAGCTTCTTATAAGTTTGCTGATTATTCTCTTAATTTTCGAATGTGCAGCCTTATTCATCTCTATTTTATCTCTTTCGGCACCTAAAGTTGGACTACAAATTACGAGCGATGATAATGTACACGCAAGGTTATCAACCTACCTTTTGACAGACAGAGCACACCGTTCGCCAAAGCATCATCATCAGTTCCATATTGGCTACACCGGTTGGTGCGAACAACCCGAGAGGATGAGGCACAGGAAGACCACTGCCCGGTAGAGAGCCTGGACGAGGACCACTTTCCTCTGCAGTCACTCCTGCGTCGAATATTCGACGACCTATCAAAACTAAATTCAATACATAAGTAGTGAAGAAAACAACATGTACGCCGTATTTACCCCTTCTGTTTGGACTTTGTTGCCACATATGAGTACCCATGTGAACTTTCAGATTTCCTCGTGTCGTAAACGCACGGCCACACATTTCACATTTGAACGGCTTATCTCCTAAACTTGATTCGCAAGAGTTGTACTGTATTTTGTTATAATTCTACGCCTGAGAATTTCTTAGTCGCTTAACAGAACTGGGTATCGTCAATAGAAGAAGAAGAAATGTAGAAGGAGGATACGTAAGAACGTTTTATGCTTGGTCAAAAGTGTTTGTTATCTTTCATGTCATAAAATAGTAAGGATTTTTCCGAATTGCTAGACCAAGAACGGGATTATAAGCTTTTAATAAAGATAGTTTGCCTAACTTTTATTCCACGCAGTAGCCATTTCTTACCTGTATGCGTCCTCATATGAATTTGTAGAGCCGAGCTGGAACTGAAGTGCTTAAAGCAGACAGCGCATTGATGTTTAGATAAAACTGGAACCTGAAAGTCATCCAAGTTGTCCTATGCCCATTTCATCTGATAACTTCTTATGTGTTGAAATGAATAATATCTGGCTTCGAATATAAATTTAATATTGAAGGAAGGGAAAATGGAAAAAGAAGTTTCTCCATTCTTATTAGACATCCACTTCTTTTTCCTCACAAAGGATTTCTCAATGATCTTTAACCTTACTGGTTCTCGCAATCTTCCAATCTACCATTACATGTATAAGTATACATGAGGAGGCAGGTAGTTCAGTGATAGTGACGTCGCTCATCACGAGGATGGTATCGGTTCCACTTCGCCGCGGTCTTACCAAGCGTATCATCGTTCTAGTGTTGGGAAATCGGTAACAGTCTTGTGAGGGCTCTGCTCGCTCTTTGCAATCCATGTGAGAACGCTCTAGCCCGGATATTCCAAGATACCAGGGAGGATTGACTCGATCGGCATTCAGCGGCGTCCATAAAGAAGACGACAATCCTCAAGGAACAGCGGCACCCACACGCAGAAAGTTTGAAGACCTTCGTGGATGAAAGATGCCAGAAAATGAAGCGATGTAAGAAAAACTGCCAGGAACAACACAGCAGATATGGGGGTGGGTCATATTTTGAAAAAAATGAGAAAAAACTATTGCATACATTCAATTTTTTAATGTTTTCTTACTAGTTCTGTTTTAATGTAATATTAGTTGTTTCCTTATACCTGACGAGGAGGAGGTGGCTCCGTTTCTGCCCACATCTTCTGCATCGCTTCCAGAGGGTTATCTACCGGTCGCGTTGGGGTATTGATCGCCACGACCTAGAATTAATTTTATTTTGAAATCAATCACTAACAATAAGAATAACATCATAATAGTGATAACAATATAGGTAAAAATAACTATGGGATACCGGATTATCAACTGTATCGACTGTGGAAGAATCATGAGTTTGTTGCAGCTTACGGTCATCAGCATCCGACTCAACTGATCTGCACATCGATGATCCATCGGTGCTGAAATTAAAAACTTCTAAGGGTTTGCTATCAAATTTATTGATTCACTACTTCTTAAAGCTTTATGTCTAAGTTTTTCTCTTCCAGATCTTAACACTGCGTGAAGAAGCATGATTTTTAACGGCGCTAAAACGGAGCGCATATAATGCAGGGAATGCGGGGGATACGGTGCAGTACAATACAAACCTTGTTGTTCGACCGAGCTAACCAAACCCACCATCCCTTTGAGGTTTGGGAGGTGGAAACACTAGATAAATAAGCAAGCCGTAGCAAGACATTGTGTGGAGGAGATACTCTTCAAATCACATTTAGGACCACGAATGGAACCCAATGCATGGCGCATCTCTGACGAGTTGGTTCAATATTTTCACGTAGATACATTTCTTTTTGATTACATAACACCTTCACGGTCCTTTGTAGTCAGTCGATGGCTTGCCGAACAGAGATTTTATATCGGAGGCTGTTTCATTGATAGGTATTCTCAGCTATACTTGCAAAAGCCATTTCGGACGGTGGGATGGAGTTGATTGATATAAAAAACATGGAATAGGCAGAGAATTACCTAAGCTACCATACGAAGCTATGCGAAAAGCTAACAACGTCATGGTTAGGTAACGGACGAATTTTTCACACACAAGAGGTGTCCAGCAACATGGGACCACACACGGAAGAACATAGTGAGTACGTAGAAGTTAGAGAGACATGGAAAAACGTAAGGGAATTGATGAAGTAGGACGATAATCTCAAGAAGGCAGTGCATCATGCCTCTTTCGAGGGTTCACGGACAGTACATTTTGATTTCAACATGCGTACCGATTGTACTCCAGCCACACGAGCCCGGCCTTCAGAAATGTAGCGCTCTTGAAAGGGTTAACCATTAGCGTACTTTTTCTAACACCCTTAGCATCATTGCTTTCGGACCGTGTACTGTAGTAACTGATGTCGTGTATAAGTATGTTAGGAAATAATGCTTTTTTATTTTATATAACCCGTCTTCACGCCTACGGTGGGGATCCCAGCACTTCTCACATTCGATTCGTTTCCTTGCATCCATCATCCACGAAGATCTTTCAACTTTTACGTGTGGCTACGGTTGGTGCTTGAGGATTTTCATTTAATATTGAATGTCGTAGAATACTGGTCCAGTAATTTTCTCTGGAGCCCTGAGATAATCGGGTTGCAGCGTTCCCAATTGGATTGCAGAGTGATTTTTCCCAGACAAGTCCGATTCCGAGATTTTCCGACCCTCAGCGGATGAGCGGCTTTGTTGACCCGGTGCGAACTAGTACTATGCTCATGATGACGGACATCACTTCCACTGTGCTATCAGCCCGCTGTTGGAAAATAAATCAAGCGAAAATTTTAAAGCACTACTGTTTACCTTATTTTTGCACCATTTTTCGTTCATTCTGTTTCACTACCCTGATCTCCATAATAGCCATCCTTTGTATTACGTTCTTAACTATGCTGCATAATTTTTTTAGCCACAAGCAAATCTATTTGCTTGTTTGAAATTCATCGTGCTGAAGTTTCTTCGCTTGTATGAAGGGTACAGGAATGTGTTTGAAACCTTAGAAAGAGCAGAAATATGATAATGTAAAGGTTGCGTACAGAAATTTCTTATGCGGCCTATTTTCACATATTGTTGGGGATCCAGCATTTCTGTCCTCATTTTGGTTGCCTGACCACCGTCATCCACGAAGCTCCTCGGTTATGCAAGTGGATTCAGCCATTAATTGATGATTTCGTCTTCTTCATGAATATCGTTCAAAGCTGGTCGAGTTGATCATCCCTGGATTGCTGCCGTAACTCTATCACAGCGTTTCCAGCTCTTCACCACAGGTGGTTGGCTGCCTTTGCGAAACTGACAAATTTGATATAAAGATGACGACACTAAGAAGTTCCTGGTTCACCGGGGAACGAATCGAACCAGCAACAATTATTCTAGTGCGCAGAACCTCTAAATACTACCCTTCCCGGGTCCCATGTGACTACTACTGCGAAAAACACTTTAGAGAATAATTGTCGATTTCTTCCTAGCGGTTTACCGCCTCATATTGGTTGAGAGGTTTTCCTGGATGTCGGCCTACGATGTTTAGCGAGAAGATTCATCTCACAGCATAGCCTCCCAAGTTGAGAAAGGAGCAGGGCAGACGTTTCCATTTGGAAACCCACCCAAGAGTAGACCAATACCAGGATCCACCACCATCCTGGTACCAAACTGGTCGTATGGGATGCTTGGGCCCGCCCAACCAGTGAGGACGGGCCATCCAAGTATTAAGACTGGTCACTTTACTGACCCCATTTTTAATTCACCCATTTAGCTTCCTTTCTTGTTATTTTAATTGGACGGGTACCATAGTCGTAGTCGATGCCGATGCCGATAATCATGAGCTCGGCACTAATTCGATCCCCCTCCAGGCCCACGAAACCTCTCATCCTTCCTGGGTTTAAAAAATGCTACCTAGCTTGTCCGGGAAAGAGACTACTCTCTGCAACCCAAATGGGGACGCTCCAGGCTGGCTATACCAGGACTCCAGGTAGAATCGACCCCATCAGCATTCTACGACATTCAAGACGAAATGCAAAACCTTAAGCAGCAGCAAAAGCCACAGAGTGGAAGATCTTCTTGGATGACGTATGAAAGGGAACGAATCGAATGTGAAAAATGCTGGGATCCGCACAGTAGACGTGAAGACGAGTCGCATAAAATAAAATAAAAAATCAGTGATTTTGCCAAGTTTTCGTAAAAAGAGAATGAATAAAATTTTCCGGCCACGAGATTACTGTGCTGGAAGAATATTGAGTAGTGTTGTTAAACACATGTTCCTTCGTTTATTGATGTACTACTACCGATCTCTCAATAAGACTGCCAATCATCTGTTTAGTTACTCAATTTTTCTTAAACGACTAATGTTAAATGCTAAATGGCAATAACCTAATAACTACCATAGCTTATATTTTGTTGCTCCAGGACTACTGAAGGAAACTCACTGGTCGTGATTTTGTTCAGTGGATGCGGACGCTTCGCTGCTACCAGATGGTGAAATTGACGACATTTCAACTTTCGGCAGTTCGAGAGTGGTAATAGCGGTAAGTTTTAGGGCTTCACCTGTCCTTAAACGAATTCATTCTCAGAATCTTCCATGAGATTAATAAACTGAGATCCATGATGAACTATGATAACACCTAATACAAAGAACTTATTACTTATGACAACGTGTTTTCTATAGAGCGCCTAACAACAAATGAATGCTTAATAGTGGTGCCGGAACAAAATCAGTGAAAGCCCACTGCATACTGCTGGTCCCATAAAAGATAAAAAGATAAAACTCTCGGCGTTGATCAATTCTTGATGGATGCGCCATGTACTCGACTTCATTAAGCATCGCTTATAGGTGATTGAATGCATATCTGACCTTTATAATGACTCTCGGTGGCCTATCGATGTGTCGAGCCAGTGCTGCTATCTACCCTCCCAGACAAGTCTGGTTCCAATTTACCGACCCCAGAGGGATGGAAGGCTTGGTGGACTAGGGCACGGGAATCGATCCCATGTGTATTGTAGGGCGCCTCCGACCACTGCGCCATACGCGCCCGCTTGTCCTATATTTCTTAAAAGAACTCAATTATTAATTAAGAGTATGTGACGCTAGCGATGAGTTCCCGGATAGAAATATTAGCTATACTGTAGAAGACCATTTTAATTCACTCGTTATGTCGATTGAGACGAATAAAGGTAACGAGTCGAAAAGTTGTGAAGACCCCGTATCATTTGTTATTCAAGTAGTTTCATTTCGCCAAGCAGCATGGGATTATTGCATTTGGCTTGATGTGCGAACGAAAGACGGAATTCTTTTGCCATATAATTGAACTTCATAGAATCCTGAGCTCTGAACTGACCTAGGTTCCTCCTTTATTTCAGTCTCCAACTCGGCCTCCTTGTTTTGATCTACTTGACATCCCAAAAGGTGGTTGAGATTAAATGGTATTCGACCGTCATTGTGCACTGTTGAATTGAAGAATGGAAAGAGTGGAGGAAAAGGAGGTGGAAATGGTCTGAAAATAAGAACATGGTGGTGCGTCGGTTTCTTGTTCAGCAATCGCGAGGTTGTTAAACAGCATACATTTACTTCCATAGAAAAACACGATCCAATACAACAGTAGCTGACGTTTCGGCAGTGTCGCCTTCTACAGAGCATGGAAGGGTACACTAATACGCAACTTACTAGGTCAAACGCTTCAATAACACTTAGAAAAAGACGAAAAAACTCTATGGCAACTGCATGATCAACAGCTTCTCGAAAAACTCACCGCTTTTTACGAGACTTCCATTGAGGAAGTTTAGAAGAGCTGATTATAGGCGCTTATGGTTGGTAACCTCACATGAAAAATTGGTGTGAACATACGGGGTCAGGTCGCCTATGACCTCTGGTCATTCATCCCTCCTTGGTTGGATCAGTTCCTGATGTGGGGTGGTGCAGTCACCAACCATATGCGACTATAATCAGCTGTTCTAATCTTCCTCATTGGCAGTCACGTAAAAAGCGGTGAGTTTTTCGAGAGGTTGCTGATCATATAATTGCCATAGAGTTTTTCGTCTTTTTCTAAGTGTTATTGAAGCGTTTGACCTAGTAAGTTGCGTATTAGTGTACCTTTTCAGGCTTTGAAGAAGGCGACACTGCTGAAACGTCAGCTACTGTTGTATTGGATCGTGTTTTTCTATGCAAATAAGTGTATACTGTATAACAACCACGTGATTGCTGAACAAGAAAACGACGCATTCATATTCCAATGCCGTGGTTAATAGAAAGTCGATCCTGGGAATATGATGGTGCTTTACCACCTTTTAAGGTTAGCACATTTAAACGGCTTTAGGAAATGCATTTTCACTACTAATTTCTCCTAGTTTTGAAACGAGCTCGTGTCTTCAGAAGTCACAAAACGCGCTATTTACTGACCCTGGACGTGATGGCAGCATAAGTTTTGGGCTGGAGGGAGACGGTGAGGACGGCAGATGCCTGGCCGTCAGTGCGTGTGTGTGTTCTGAGATGTGACTTTGCAGTTGCATAGCAGTCATGAATCTGAAAAGAAAGTGCTTTAGAAAAGCTCAGTGCTTCAGTTCTAGGTTACACAATTAACGTTATTTTAAGTGTATATGTGAAACTCAGAAACTCTAAATTGCTTCTCCTTTTATTTGTCTTCTCTATTAGAAATTTTTCCTGTTAGTTGGCCTCGTTCCGGCTGTGAATTGTTCCTGAGTGTTGGACTACTATGCACAGCGGAGATTCGTCGCTCCGAAGAAGCAATCAGAAATTTAAATATTCGAGATTAGATAAAAATAAACTTATGCCAAGAATGACGGCCGTCGTAGAGGAAACTTCCTACAGACGTCGCATAGTTCGACTATGCACATCTACTGGTAGAGGTGAACTAGAGAAGTCTGAAGCGAGTTTTTCGAAAATCCACAGTAACGGTTTGGCAAGCCACTAATTTACCATTAGGATAGCAGTTGAGCCAGGTTAATTCTTCGTGAAAGCGAATCAGTGAAAGGATGAAGTAGTTAAGTGCTTCAGAATTACTGCATGTTTATAAAATTTGAAAATGACGCTTCACTAAACAAATAGTTTAACATCAAAGGTTAAAGCTCTCGACGTTGATCAATCCCTGATAGACGCCCAGTGCATTGGACTTCATTAAGCTTCGTTTGTGGTGACTGAATACATGTCTGGCCTTTAGAATGGCTCGTGGTGGTGTACCTATATATCAAGACAGTACTGCTATTCTCCCAGACAAGTCTGGTAACAATTTGCCAATCACGTAGGGACGAACGGCTTGGTAAGCCTGGGGCGTAGGATCAAACCCATGTCTATTGTTGGACGCCTCTAACCGCTACGCTACACGTGCTCCTAGTTTAACATTATTAATATAAACGAAGACGTGTGTGTGGCACAACAGTTGGAGGCGCCACCGCGACACACGCGTGGAATCGATCTCCGCGCCCATGACCCACCAAGCCTTCCATCTCCACGGAGTCGGCAAATTGGTATCAGACTTGTCTGGGAGGATAGCTACACTAGTTCGATACATCGGTAGGCCACCGCGAGTCATTGTAAAGGCCAGATATGCATTCAATCTCCTCCAATGATACCTAGTGAAGTCGAGTGCATGGCGCATTCATCAGGGATTAATCAATGCCGAGAGCTTTATCCTTTATTATTTGTCGAAATCAGAACTCTTCTCTATAAAATTTCTTCTATCAACGGAAAAAACTCTTCTGCATATCACACCTATCCCTATCAGATCGTCGAATTAGTTGTAATCACATTATGGCAATTTTCGCATATCACTTATTTATTTCGTCATTATTTTTCTTCCCCCCGTTGAAAAGGATTTCTAGGAATCAGAACTAGAGATTTCGTATGCATTCCTACTTCATACCTTTTCTGACAAATCGGACATTGTTGCGCTTGCTGCAATCCCGGAGGGAATCCACCTACTCCTCCCAAAGGCGAGCATATCGGACCACCCATCGGCCCACCCAAGCCGATTGGCACGCCCCTGAAGGAGTGCTTGGCCCGGTGCACACCCATGTGAGTCTTCAAATTTCCCTTCGTCGTGAATGCCCGTTGACATATTTTGCATTTGAATGGACGTTCACCTGCAATTCGTGATTATGATCGCTTATGTCTTAGTACTAAAGTTCCAAGAAATAATTAGTCTACTCTGCTAGGTTTTCTTCAGTGGAAATGACAGAATAAAACCCACATAAGCAGCCCGATTCAAATGACTTAGAGTACTTGTGGTCATATCTACCTACATGGAGAACAATGGAGACAGATTTCATTAACTTAAACACACCCGTATGAGTACGATAATGCATTTGGAGTGCACTTTTACAAGACAACACCCTTCGGCAAAGGATACACTGATTGGGGTCGGTCGTTGGCATCGCCTTGTCGCCCACTAGTGCACGAATTTTCTCCGCCTCGTCGCTGGTAGAAATCTGAAACAAATACGTTCAAAACAATCTCTAAGCAATTTTAACTTATTATTTACTGCCTACTCTTTTTAACGGCAGGGTATACATTGTGAAATATAACTTCAATGCTGCTGAGATATTTGCAAAACTCCGGACCGCGGGTGTGTATGCGGTGGGGAACGAACGCGCTATTGTCCTTTTCGGGGAGTGGCGCGCTCACCACCATACCACGCGAGTCCTTCGTTTCGCCTGTCTCTCAGCTAGTTCTCTCAGCCTCCAGATCAATCCTGCTGACGGGTGATTGCTGATGGCAAAAGATCGATAGAACTAACTGAGAGACAGGCGAAACGAAGGACCTGCGTGGTGTTGTGGTGAACGCGCTACTCCCCGAAAAGAACAACAGCGCGTTCGTTCCCCATCGCATGCACCTGCGGTCTGGAGTTTTGCAAATATCTCAGCATCGTTGAAGTTATAATCTCTAAACACTCTTGATGTGGTAGAGTTTTATGCCAACTTGGCCCGCGTTTGTATCTACGTTTTAAGATACCCATAATGTTATAGAATGCTACGAGGAAAGTGGATGACACACCAAAGCTCACACCTTTCTTAAAAATGAATAAGATCACTTCTGTCTTCTATACAGTTGCTCGTTGCTCGAAAAATAATTCTTATTAATCTTTGGAGAGTGTGACAACCTTGTCTCCAGTTTTTTGATTTTTATTCAGCACATTTTTGTTTACCCTTTATGTTTCGATGATACTCGCTCAGAGGTTTCGTAATCGTAAGGAAGAATTTCTATTTCTCACCTCCATCAGAGCCTCCCAGTCATCTTCAGTGCTACCGATATCGGGTCGTGGAGCAAAAATATCGGGGTGCTGCTCGAAAGGTGATCGCATAAAAACTGAATAGCTTCAAATATTCGTAGGACTGTGATCAAATGCACAATTAGACATGTTCTTTACGTGAACCGGTAGCCTTGGAGCAAATAATACAAGTTAAAATGTTTCTGCCACGATAAATGAGATATCGAACTTACACGGCGGCGGTGGAGGTGCGTTGTGAATCGCGAAGTGAGGAGTTATCGAAACCGGAAAAAGATTCGGCGACGTCGAATTGAGAAATCCAGGGTGTTTTTGTGGAAAAAATTGTCCAAATATAGCCGGTGGTGGTGGAGGAGTACGAGTTTTTTCTACTAGAGTGAACGATGGTCCGGCAATAGCAGGAACAGAACCGCGGTCCGCATCTGGACTTGAACAGAAGACACGGCTGCAACCAGCAGACGACGGTCGCGGTAGCACCGACGAGCAGTCGTGCTCACGAATCTAGAAAACCATTTACTTCTTAAAATTGCTCGATGAGAAACAATTAAAGTCATTAACAACTTTATCACTTCCATGCATAGTAGTGTTAAAATAGAATTAAAAAAATATCTTGTCGTCTTGGTCAGGTACAAATAGATCCATACTTGATCGCGATCTCCAAAGCGAATGCCACATTTGTTGCATCGAAGAAGCTTCTCGCTTGAATGCCTTTCCATTATGTGCCAGAGTAGCGCCCCTCTGGACGAAAATATCTGAACCACGAAACTTCAGTGGCATCACACTTTAAGTCATTTAGAATTATCTAAATTTGAAACCATCAAAACAAGAAGGGAAAGGACGCAGTGCACGAGATGTGTTAAAAAAGAAAAGTAAACTGGTAGCAGTAACCTCTGGAGGAACTTTAGCACTAAAGGAAAAGGTGAAAGAGGAACACTTCAAAAGCTATTATGTTGACTGATCTCTTGCCTCTTCACATGGAAGAGCTAATGAGTCCTCGGGCAAATTCATGAATAACGGTTACACAAGTTGCCATAAGCGTGTCAATATTAGATAAGTAACGGTAAATGAAAATAGCTTAACACACCATTAAAGTAACTTCTCAGTGGCAGTTTCTAAAACAAGCCAAAAGAAGCATGCAGGATTGGGATTCACATTGAAGCTGCATTCAACCTTCTAAAAATTCAGCCCAACTACAGCGCTCCACAGACCTTCCTGCCCCGAAAAACCGAAGCCTTGTGCATACCCTGCTGACTAGTAGGGAATTTAAACGTGAAAGGAATATTGCTAGGTGCTCGCCCGATAACTACACGAAGAAAATCAAAAATTTGCAGTGCGACAAGTGATTCACTTAGTCAGAATATGCCTGTGTAGTTCCATTCAAAATGAGATTCGTAAATGTTGTGAATGGTATCCAACTGAACGTTCTTGTTCTACAACTGAAGAGTACTCCAAAAGCAGTTTGAGATTTGTTCTAAAAAGGCAGTCATTCCGTCACCACTGGACCCTCTTGGCAACTCACCTATAGCCCAATCTTATCCTTCACAATAGGTCTTAAATATCCACCTGTTTGTGCCCTACCGAAGCTATCAGTGAAATCTCACTCATTTGACTTCGAAAAATCTCTTACATGAATAGTTAACTAATAAAATAACCAAAAATAAGAACAAAATCCTGAGTTTATGGAATGCTACAATGAGGATTTCTTCACCCAACTCAGGTAAACAATAAATAAGCTACCGCCGTTGATCAGTCCCCGAAGGATGCGCAATGCATTCGACGTCGTCAAGCATCCTTAGAGATGACTGAATGAATGAATTTCAGTCTATACAATAAGTTAGGGTTCTCTACCGTTGCAAGGTTTATGCTGCTGTCCTTCCGAACAAACATTGCACTAATTTGCTGATTCCAGACGGATGGAAGGTTTAGTGAGCTCGTAGCTCAGGATGGAACCAGCAACCAAGTGTACATTGCACGCACCTCTAACGAGTTTTCTACACCCATCTCTCAAGTAAACAACATGCATTTAAAACCTATTTAAAAGCCTAAAAGAGTGTTTTTAACACAGGTCCCACCAAATTGGTCAATACAGAGAGAATGTACTCTGCAGAGTAACCGAAAATCCTAAAAGATACTTCACATTAACGCTGACATCTTTTTTCGATCCTATTATGCGTTAATCCAGCAGAAAAGTAACACTGATGCACAAATCTTTTCCATTAGCTGTTGATGTGGTTGATGTTGATGTTCCCCACAACAGTGACTCCCAGTTAGTCCAGCCAGTCGTGTCATCACGCCTTTTGAAGCACCCGCAGTAAACGTAACACACATTTTTGAAACTCACTAGTAGGGTATTTGAACTTGGCAAACTCGTACTGAAGCGCAACTCAAGAACTTGCCAAGCGAAATGGCCTCTACCATTTAGTGGTTAATCTAGCATGGACTAGTAATGAATCTGTTGATAAGTGGAATCAGTAATGCTCATATTAATACAAATCTTCGAGCATTAGGAAAAATGAATAAACGAGATTCATCCCTGACTATACTCTAGAGACGATCACTCAACAATAGCCATTCGCGGGACTGCAAAGTTAGAATTGCGCAGAGAACGAAGTGGAAAATTCTGCAGTGCATCAGGATACATACTGTGATATCTGTAACACTTGTTTTAAAAAACCAACAGTGTAAAGCACAGACTTACGTTCCAAGAAATCCATAGGTCAGGCACACATTATTAGTCACTATAAAAATAAAAAGGATAAAGTTATCGGCATTGATCAACCCCTGAGGGATGCGCCATGCATTCGGCTTCACTAAGCATCGTTTGGAGGTGATTGAATGCTTATTTGGCCTTTGCAATGACTCGCGGTGGTCTATCGATGTATCGAGCCGGTGTTACTATACTCCCAGACAAGTTTGGTACCAATTTGCCGGCCCCGGAGAGATGGAAGGCTTGGTGGCCCATGGGCGCGGGGATCGATTCCTCGTGTGTGATGCATGGCACCTCCGACTGCTGCGCCACACGCGTCCTTAGTCACCTTATGATTTCAGTTAATCGATATCTGTCCCATGAGTCTTAATCCATAGGTAGGATAAAGTGGAATCTGTACCGGGATCGAAATGGTTGCCATTATGCAAGAATGCTGTTACGTGAAGTAGCAAGTTCTCATGCGATGTGCTGTCAACTATAAATTTTAGCCTCATCCACGTAAGGAATCTTTAGGCTAAATATTCTCCCAAAGATAGGAACATGTCATAGAATCTAAACCTTCTTAGGTAGAAACACCGTCTTTGTGCGCTGAATTGACAGTTCCTCCGCATGAATATAGTCATCGTTAGTTGGTGTGCTTACGCTGCTGTTGTTTCTACGCATTTATTACGAAATTACTCAACCTATTCCAAGTGGATGGTGATTGACCACAACTTCCATCGACTTAATACCATGTAACGTCAAAAATCCCTAGTCCTTCTTATTTATATAATATAGCTAGTTTACAGCACAAAGCTCACGATCCAGTATTTTCATTAAGGAACGGTAAAACTGCACCTTCTACATGATGTGTTAGAGTTTCTTTTCCCTTATACGTGTTCTTCACCCTGTCATGATTTTCCGTTTTCCACATCGATTTTTAAGGGAGCTATCCTTCATTCTTATGTAATTCATTTAGTGCCGATGGAGTGTTTTGAACTGTCGCCTAACAAATAGTTCTATTCCCCAAAAACGAGGAATGATTTATGGAATTCGAAGTTGCGCTGTGAAGAAGCCAAATGTTGCACGTGGCAGCAACAAGGAGTGGAATATAATCCGACTTCGCATAATGACCACTTCTTGATATCGCAACAGAATGTGAATTTGGAACAGTAATGGATTAGGTAAACACATCTTCGATTACAGTTTTTTCGACAGCTATATCTACATTCACCCCACTTCGTAGCATCTCAAGGAGCTGGATACAGGGCCGCAGCTGTTCTGCTTCAGGTAGCCTGGCCGTACATTTCACAGATGAAGGGCGCTACCAATACAATCCTTAAATAACCCAAAAGTCTCAACAACTTGCCGCCCGTCTCCATCATCACAATATCCTAGGTTTTCTTACCTAAGTTCTCAGAGTGCAAGGTTGCGAGCCAATGAAAACCCAACAAGCAACGAACATATTTCATCGAAAAAATTCTCGTCCGTTAGCTAGTGGTGTGAATTGTAGACTTATTAAGTGGTAACGCCGACGAATAACATTACCAGTAATCCTCACATAATTGCTGTTCACGGTTTTTCCCCGAAAGATTAATTAGGGGCTCGTGTAGCGCAATGGCTAGAGGTGCCCCGCAACACACATAGACCGACTTCGCCCCAGGCTCACAAGCCTTCATCCTTCCGATGGCGACAAATTGGTACCGGACCTGCCTAGGAGGGTAGCAGCACTGACTCAATGCACTGACAGACCACTTCGAGCCACTGTGTAAGCCAAATATGCCCTCAATCACCTCTAACGATGCTTAATGAAGTCGAGTGCATGCGCGTTCCTCAGGGATTGATCAACGCAGAGAGCAATATTCTATATCCTATATACTATAAAAATAATTCCACCTTGCAAGCAAAAAGACCACTTTTTTAAAAAGCCACAAATGTTATAAAATACAGTCAGATAGAATCTTGACGTCTTTTTGTTCTAGCGATGTCCATCATCGCCGTCGGGTCCTCGTCGTCCTTTGTTAGTAGCGCGATTTCCTTCGATTTATCTGTGCGCTGTCCCATGACGCGAATTGCTTTATTGCTTTTCTATTGAACGGCTGCTAACGACACCCATAACTCGCGAGGAGAGCTCACACAAAAACCTTCTAAGGTCACAAAAAGGTAAGAACGCAACATCGAACGAATTGGCAACAGACACCATTTGGGTTTGGAACAATGGAACGAAAAAGGAAAAAACCAATCCAATTCTCCCAGTAAGTACCAAGCAGTTAATGTTGGCTTAGCAATCGTTTCGTACCAACTGAGCTAGAGAATAATAAACGATGAAGCATTTAGTGCTGGTCGATCTTTTTGATTACGCAATGAATTCGATCCCATCAAGCATAAAAGATGGTTTAATGCATGCTTTCCCTACAAAATGACTTGCAGTAGCTCACTGATTAGCAATTCTTTCCTTGCAGACAAGTCCAGCAGGAAATTTTTAACTCCAGAAGGATGGTAATCTTCGTTTTCCGGAGTCTGGAATTGAACCGGCAACTTTATATGCATCGTATCGCACTTAACCACTGCACTACATGCGTTTAAAAAACTCTTGCTATAAATAAGAACGCAAGATACAATTTATACCAAACTAATTCACAAAATCATAAAAAGAATGTCTTCGCAAAATAAAAACTTTGAATAGAATTCAATGGATTGCTTGCTGATTATCCTTAAATATCCAGATGGATGTCAAATGCGAGTTCTTCATTGACATCTGACAACTGATTCAAAAACGTAAAAAAAGCAAAGAAAACTTTGCAAGATTTGTGTTCCAAGGGTTGTACTAAACATAGTCACACAGAATCAAAGCTAAAAGAGCATGAAATATGGGCAGCTCCGTGCTCACTAGCCAGCCAGGACTGCATGGAAAGTTCAACAGGAGGAAAGTGTGGAATCACGGAAGGAATTCACATAAAGAATGCTGACGTAAAAAACAAAATGAGGAAGAATATAAACGAAGTCATTAATGTCCATTTGCACCGACCTCATATAAGGGGCCCCGAGACGGTTAGGCCACGGTAGGACTTTAATTAGGCTTAGTGGTGAGCACTAAAATAACATGCAAGCTCGGGGACGAGCTCCACTCTTTGGAATAACGGATTGGCTCATAACTACTGCATGAACGTTGTCATAGGCACACGTAGGTGAGTGTAGTTGCACGTACAAGAATTTTGTCATGGATGTTGAGTTGGTCAAAACTGCAATCTCTGTAACTACGAAGTGCAGGTGTTACAAACTGGCCAAAAGTGACATAAAATGTGCGCCAGAAGAAGCCCCACATCTGCTTATGTATAACTCGATAAAACAACCTTGATCACACCCATCCACTCTACAAGGCCAGATGTGCTATTCGTTTGTATACTTTAAAAACTACCAAAATTAAAACGCTTCATACAAGAAGTGAGATGCTCTTCGTCTTCTTCTACGAAGCAGAGCCCACTAGAGATAGAGATTACAACAAACTATTAGTGAGGATAGATTTCCTCGATGATTAACGGCACTACAGGTGATATTCATCATCTTTTTATGAGGGAGGCTTGTTCTACTACGGCGAGGGTGAATTCTCGTGAAAAAACGCACCTGGTCACAATCCGAAGCGGAGCAATCAAAAGTAGGCTTGTGTAAAGGCATTGACGTCTCCATTGTAGCAGTAGATGCTTCCGAAGGAGCCGAGCGAGAAGCTTCACGGTGTGCAGCTAGTTGGGCGCAAAGGGACAAGATCTGCAAAGATTCGCTCAGGGAACGGAGGATGTTTGAGTTCATCAAGTTCGTTTTTCATCTTTGATTGATCGCATATTTCCATGAGAGCAGAAAAATTTCGAATTGAAGTACAAAATGGGTGACCATTCTTCTGGGCATCGTATTGTAATATGAATAGAAGCTCGAAGTAAATACTATCTATGACAACTGACGAATGTAGAAATGCATCCATCAAGGTGCCTCTTCCCGCGCCTTTTCACCATCAAATGGCAACATTTCATTCCTTGGAACCCGAAACTGTGAAATGGTAACTAGATACGGTGGAAACACCAGCAACAGTTATGCCAAATTAAATGCGGGAAAGTAATGCAAGATTCCGAGATGTTCTTTTTTACCACGTGTGCAGGATATTTAAGGGCGCGTGTGGCGCAGTGGTTGGACGCGCCCTCCAATACACACGTGGAATCGATCCCCGCGCCAATGGCTCACCAAGCCTTCCATCCGCCCGGGATCGGCAAATTGGTATCACACTTGTCCGGGAAGAGAGGAGTACCAGCTCCATTCATCAGTAGTCCAGTGGGAGTCATTGCAAAGGTCAGATATGCATTCAATCACCTCCAAACGATGCTTAGTGAAATCGAATGCATGGCGCATCCCTCAGGGATTGATCTACGCCGAGAGCTTTATCCCTTATTTTTTTATGCAGGATATTTCATAGGGGTATTAGGAATACGTTGCCGGTATCGCTGGCCTTGCTGTAGAATAGCTTAGGCTTAACAATAGCCCATGTGTTCTTTGAAGATCGACTTTTTCCTATTGAGAAGAAAAAACAAAAGGACGGTGTTCATTCGCAAAACGTTCCAAATTTTAGTGGCACAAACGACATATTGAGAGATTCGACTAACATCATTGAAAATTACCATACGAATGTGGTGTCAAACTCCTTTTAATTTTTATGGAAGAAAAACCAAGCCGAAAAAGTGGTGCGGCGTTAGTTGTCTTAGGTTTGCCACAAGTGGGAATGGGTTCGCTTCCCAATGTAATCTCCTTAAATGTACGGTTTTCCTTGAAGGAAACGAATAATTATTATTAATATTGTAATAGAAGAAGCATTTACGTTCTGTGAAGAGGTTAGACTGGCAAGGGAATCGAAGAGCTTTGAGCGTTGGTCTTCAAATAGAGTGTGATCGAATTTTTTAGTGGAGAGGTCGATCGGATAGGCGTCAACCGTCTGTCCGTCATCGATGTCGTCCATTTCGGTTGGGAGAACAGCTCCTGAACAACATAATTTGTAGAAGAGTCGTAAAAGAAGGCAATCATAGTCCGAAAATGTTGGACACGACGCGGAAGCGGGCTGAGTTCACTGCGCTCTCACTGTTTGCTTATCATATCTGAGGACGGCCCGATGAAAAAAAGGGAAGAAAATTCTACCGCTCCCAAAACGATTTCGACGAATCCTATGCTCGGATCGAATGATACGTCAAAAATCGATGTGCTATGACATTCATCTCTTCCAGTACTGTTATTCCCAATACGCAGCTTGAAAAGGCGATTGAATTATGTTGAGTTTCCGGACGAGTTGTCTTTTAGGTGACACCCTCCGATTTCTAGTTATTAATGACTTCATTTGTGCACCTATATTTTCACAATTGCGGTTCGATTTATTAAGTCCTTAACAGCTGAAGGTTTCGGTACTTATAATACACAAATTTTGTTCCTACGATTTCCATCTGAGCTCTGTACGAATTTTCCTAGCTATAAAAGCTAAAAAGGATAAAGCTCTCGGCATCAATCAATATAACGTTTTTGCTAGAACTTTAAACCAATTTGACATGGGAGCGACAAAGAACTTATCATCTTAGTCCGCCTACAAGAAGAAAGGACAAAGTTTTCGGCGGCCTTGATCAATCCATGAGGGATGAGCCATGCATTCGACTTACTTCACTATGTATCGTTGGAGGTAGCTGAATGCATAACTGGCCTTTACAATGACTCACGCTAGCCTACCGATGTATCGACCCAGTGCTACTATCCTCCGAGACAAGTCTGGTACCAATTTGCCGATCCCGGAGGGATGGAAGGCTTGGTGGGCCATGAGCGCGGGTATCGATTCCACGTGTGTGTCACGGTGGCGCCTCCAGCAACTGCGCCACACGCGCCCTTTCCTAGCTATAGAACTCAAAAACGAATCTAGCATTGTACTGCAGAATGAAAATAATCACAAGGCAACCACCATTCTGCTGTGTTCTAAAAGATAGTGCAAATTCCGCTCGCACGTGATTTACACTATTAAGACACAAGTTCACCAGTTGGGTACACTGCATTGCTTAATTCCATAGGATCCGCATGGTGAAACGGAGCCCATTGCTTTTTGTGCTACTTCACTCGAAAGAAATGGGCTCATAAGTGACGCTGTCAAAAAAGTTAACCATCTCACAGTTCAAAAGACCGACTTTCTATAAACTTCGGCATAAATAATTAATACATTTATTTATACGTTCTTATGAACTGATCTTCCTGGGATGATGCAATGCTGAGGCGCTGCTATAAGTTGTTGTTGTTGCTGTCGTTGTTATTGTTGCTACTGTTTTGTCGTTGTCGTCGTCGTTGTTGTTGTTGGTCGATGGCTGATGTTTCGGCGATTTCGCCTCCCTCAGAGCCGTGCTGTTATGAGTGGACTCAACCTCTCATCGGCTCAACAAGCCCAGTTCATAAGAACATGTAAATAAATATTTCACAATTGTTGATGAAATGTACAAGAACTCTGGATGGTTGGGCTTCACTATTCACAAACTAAAAGTCTTTAAAGCTCATCGTGCTACCAGAGTATCAAGCGCTATAAAAGCAGTCTGTTAACTCACATTTTTCATAAGCCCTAACTCAATGCAGTCAGTTAGCGCCCGATCGGTTGACTCAAGCGCACGGACGGGGCCAGCGTCGTCCCACATTGTATTTGCTGAACTACTCGTGCTTTTCTTCATTAATTTCCACTCGTGTGGTGTTAGGGCTATGTCGTGTTTCCTCTCAAAGCTTTCATTTGCGATTGGTCATCGCGTTGTTAAACACACACACACATACATACACACGCACATTTCACCGTTCCAGCTACCGTAATGGTCTCTGCATAATGGGAAACGGTACTCGGACATCGTTCACCTCGTCAGCCAGACGGATAAATACATGAGTGCGCAGGACTCAGAAAATGTACAGAGTTCACTGACGAGTCATACAGAATTTTTGCACTGAATTCACAGCACTACGAGGTGCAAGACGTTGCCAGAGGAGAAACAATAACGTTGCTCATAGACGGGAATTACTTTGTATTGAGAAGAGTAGCTATCGTATAAGTAAAATAACTTCTTCTTTATAACCTAACAGCAGCACAAAGCATCGAATTGCAGCTGAGAAGAGTCGTTGACTCACCGCGGGCAACTCCGTAAACATTTCAACACAGACCGAGTAAATGGGACGACAGCAGTGACTACGAGACGAGCTATATTTTTTTGGTTCTTTCAACGTTATTTCAAAGCACAGTGGATTCAAAAGTCAACATACATACATCATCATGGTAGAGAAGAGACTAGCTATATATATATATATATATATATATATATATATATAATATATATAATATATATAATATATATATATAAGAGATAATATAAACTACAGTTTGTTAATTATGAAGCTATGCAACTCGTGAGCGGATATGGGGAGTTAAACGGGGATCAGAAGCCACCGTGTACTCACCCTGAGACGCTGGCACATTCGGAGTACTCCTCGCTGTAACGACGGATGGACTGGCGCAATGCCTTTGTGCATAATTATTTACATGCATGGTGTGTATACCGACTGAGTCCTACACGTCGAAACGTCCCAAAGCTTGCAGTCAAGTGACTGGGAGGCACACATGAGAGAGTTTGGAGTCCTTTTCGAGAAATAAGCCCAATATACGCCTCGGAAACCCCGAATACTCGTTCGTCATGAGAAGCAATTGAGCACAGCGAACCACCATCCCGGGGTAACGCAACATTGAGACGGCCTCAAAAACGCTCATTCTTCGGAATTTTATGGGTTCGGCAACCAGTTGCCTCAACTAATAATTCGCCAACATCGCAACACAAAATATAATACGGCGGCCGCTTCGCCCAAACACCATTAAGGGGAGACAGTGCCTCAACGGGGTAGGTAGCGGGAGACTCGATGGCACGAGAGAGTTGCTGGACTACGGAGATTGCAGCGCAATCTCTGCAGGTAATAAAAAGTTATGATCGTCGGCGGGAATAGCTCTCTAGAAAGCAGTTGCTTCTCATAAACCAGCTAACGAATTAATCATAAGGAGAATCAGCGGTGATGGAAGACGCAGAGCCGCTGAGAGAGGGTGCAACAGGCGGCAGAAAGATGAGGCCTCGTGGACAAGGCGATTAATCACGAAATGAGGCAAAGCTGCCAGCAAATAAAGTTTATAAATCGATAGCAACCAGTAGTCAATCGATTAGTATTTTCAGAGGGGTCTCAAGACGATTGGACTGTAACTGTTCACTGTAATCGTCATGTTTTCCAAGACGTATGCTGGAAATGATACTACACTGACAAATTATGAAACGAATGGCGTAGGGCTCCTTGAAGAGAAACGACAGGGATTAGCATTGCCTGTGCAGGTGTTCTGTTCCCTTGAAGCGGCGAGCGGTAATTTGTGGCTGGAAGAGATTTCGTTAGGTTTAATGTAGCCTGAGAAAATTGTGCAATTACGAATGTATTGATAGCAGCCAGAAAATGGAAGTGCCGCAAAAAAAAACCATGCGCCTGTAATAGACTCTGTCCCAAAAGTAGCCCATCGCACTGTTAATCATTCAAGTTGATAGCTAATTGATAACGAGAAAACTTTTCAAGAAGTTTTAGCCAAATCGATATTAACGCTCCAAATATTCTAATATAACGCTAACTTTCGCACGAGAACCATGTGGCGGATGTATGAGCACCATAGCCAGCTCGGTACCGTAACCAGTTTTTACTCATAAGGAGGCAGACGGCGGCGGTCACATTTGCCTCGCGATATTGGTTATTATCGTAAGCAGCAACCAATCACACGCGGCTGCGATTATGAGCCGAATGCATAATTCCCGCCTCCTTAGCAGGGCTACTATGAAAATAACCCTTTTGCATTGCGAAAAGCAAAAAGAAAACTGCCACGAAAACAAGGAAGCATTGTTCTCGAGAAAAAACAACAAGAGCTTAGTGTTCTTCATGATCTTGTGAAGAAATGGGATAACAGAACTCTCATGCCAAGATTTTTATAAGCTTCGCAAACTGAGAACGCTAGGAACAAAATGGAAGCCAGGAGGATCTCTACCAGTAGAACAGACTTACTAACTATCAGATGTGCTAGAGAAAGGAGTTGGTTGTCAAAGAATTATGATGAGTAGTGTGTGCACACAGGCAATTATCGTTGAGAATGAGGAGAGCCCGTGTTCCGGTGTTCCGTGGACAAATCGCGGATTGCCCTGCAGATAGCCTCTAATGACTGTGGAGGCTGTTGGCATAATCACATTGCCAATGAGAGCCAGCACTTCGATGTCGAATAGGTATCCCTGAGAAGCTCCATTCTGTTGCAAGAGCTCTTTAACGTAAGCTCTATGCGATATTTTTTAAATTGAAGAGAAATTGGACATTCTTAACTACGATTAGCGCAATAGGCCCCATCATGTAAACACCTCAAATGTGAAGATAGCACTCAAAAAAAGTTGTGCAGCGCTGATGACGAAGGGCGAGACGCCCTGTTCGTGACATATTAATTACGATACATAACGAATGATCGAATGATACTTGTCATATCGAATTATCACAGGAAGCCAACCATCAGTTGACTTGAGGTGGCGTTTGGACGCGAAACGGTATGGATCGAGAAGCGATCACGATCGATTCTGGCTACAAAGCGCTTCATCTCATTTCAAGGAGAGCTTGTACTCACGTTCCCTCCACACACGTCTCTCCTATGCTAATGGCACCATTTTTTAAAGAGAATTCTCGCCGTAACTCTCTCTTAGCGAAAACAATGATGCATAGCAGCAAAGAGAATGTTGATTTTTTCCTTCGTGGAACGATTTGTGCCAATTGAATCCTACAGAGACCACAGAGGAATTACACCGCTATGGAAGAAGGATCACCTGGTCTGCTGAAGACTAAATCAAACAAGAACCATTAGTTGTTACACCGACTTTTTGCGGAAAAGTTTGGAGTATTAAAAAAAGGATTACCGCATCCTCCACATGTTTATGCTCTAATATTTCCGCCTTTCCTCCACATTAGCACTTCTATCAATCGCAGTGATGGCAATCACGAATGCTTACTCTTACATTAGCTTGACCCTTCAAGTTTTACAGCAAGCCACTAGGTTTTGCCCTCCGTAAACATGAAAATTTAGTGGAAACACGGTGAGTAGCAGCATTCTAGTAAGCACATTACTCGACTACTGCGACGACACTAGTGCACTTGCATACTGTTTCATTTCTACTCTTTCCTTATACGTGTTCTATCAAGGCAGTGGTGATTGGCCCCATTTACATCTCGTAGCATCGCACTAAATTCGAACTTCGCCGAGGTCATTCAATGAGGGCTTTTTGAGAAGTAGCAAAGGCTCGTCAATTCGAAACATGAGAAACTCGGTGAAAAAGTGGCGATGTGTCATTGCGATTTCGCAGCGTGTCCGCTGAAACATGCCATTTTCGGGGCGCTCGACCCCGCTCTGATAGACATCTTCGAATTTATAACTGGCCACGACAGTTGCCGCCGCTGGTTCTTTAGATGCGCATCAACTCATAACACGAGCGTCAAGAGCAGTAAACAGGGAGAGACGGGGAGTGTGAGGAGCGGACGCGCAGAGATAATTCGTTTGAACTCCGGTCTCTCACACTGACTGTGCTCGACGGCACTGGTGGCAGTACAGACGGAAGCACATACGGGCTCCCAGGAAGTGCTGCAGTTCCTCGTCTTCCTCGCCGCACTACATTGTTTAGCGAGAGCAACATGACATGGTTTCAACCTCTCGATCACATTAATCTAGCACCACCCGTCTGCGCTTCCCAAAGTCGACATGTCTTCTCACTGAGGAGTAGGCTGAAGCTAGGCTGAATGCATTCTACATGATTGGATAATTCGCCCACGGAGGCGTGGCGTGGCGATAATATGCGCATGACGAGTGGGAGATGGAGATGGATACGGTAATATTATCCGCTGCCGCAGTGTGTCCATTTAGAGCAGAAGAGGAGAGTAAACGCGAGTAATTCGAAGCGTAAAGTTGCTAACTAGCCCTCAAGGTCGCAAGGCCTTTGTCTACTTCAAGTAATGTACATTATGACGAGGCGTAACACCCGAAAACGACATGTCGCTAATTTGAGCGATGAAAATGGTCAGGAATGGACGCAAGAGCAAGAGGTTGTAGCTAACCCTTGGGCAGATCCTGATGACGCTGTGGTTTTGCCTGCTTACGACGGGACACCAGACCGATGGTTGAAGCCATCATCACACATTGACTGAAACACAAAACAGAGATCACTATAGGTAGGAAAAGGAGGAAAGAACGATCAGTCGAAAACACTGAAGTAAATTGGAGAGCAAAAAAAAAACGAGAAGTGCACAGATGATGAGCGAAGAAGAATGAAGGAGCAAAACAGAAAAGAATTGAAAGAGAGAAAAAGCATAAGTGGATTTATCAAAACAAAGGAATTAATCTTGGTAATCCATAACAGTGACTTCGGTGGAAAACGTTTGAAAATAGATGAGCGTGGCAACGAAAAAAGTGGATAGCCGTGCAAACTTATCAAGGAGGAAAGAAGAAAACACTTTCAAGAAGTGGACTTTTGCAAGCAACAAATTGAACGACTTGGCCTCCACATAACTGAAGGATGTAAACCAAAAATGTGACTTGAACAGAAAGGTGGACGAAAACCACCGACCGAAAACGCTGGAGCAGAACGACAAAACAATTCATAGATGCTGGCAATATAAATATAAAATATGTAGCGAAAATATTTTCCTCTTTATTCGGAAATTGAGACAAGTAGAGTACCGATACGAAAGCATGAATCGAGAGCATGTATGAGCATGACTTGGTGGCACAACACTAAAACAGAGACTAAACGAAAACTCAGCATTCTTTCCAAGATAGCGCTGCAAGGATTTAAAAAAGCAATTAAACAAAACACCAAAAAACCTTTACCAAATAAACATGGTACAATCGGTTAGAGAAAGTTTTGTTCGATTTGACCGCTGAGGAGACGTTTCCCGAAGCACAAAATCGTTGCGCAGTCGATCAGATCGTATGTTCCGTGATGGAGCGACTGTCATGCAGCGGTGCGCTTGAGACACACGAACTCATAATCAACGATGCCCAACCCCCCGGACGAGAATCGCCCACAGACGACAACCATCGAACGGGTGCGGAATCGCCCTGAAATGCTGAGAGGGAGACGTCTTCACGATCGCTTATTAAAGTAACGAATTAATTGCAAGCTCGGTTTAGTTGGCATGCTTTTCGCGTGAAAGACGAGGTGTTTCCCATCAATTATTAACAAGCCGAAAAATCTCTGCTGCATTTTCGCAGTTATGAACACTTCATCGGCAGTAAGGAATGGCAAGCCTTTCCTGTGAGAGTACCATTTCCGATTAATCAAAGAGTGCTTTGTATTTTGAGTAAACAAGGGAGGATGCGCTGAACACGGAAGAAAAATACGGAAAAAGTGGTCTTGTCGAGAAGAAAAAAAATCGTAATAGATGGGAGAGACAAAGGCAAATGTGGGAGTTCACTGAGATGAGATCGCTGTGAGCTAGCTTGAATTTACAAAGGGACAATTAACGTCGCTTACGACAACTAGCGCACTGTCTTCGGTGGTTAGCAAGAACTAATCTAGTCTGCGTTTCGGAATTGTATTCCTAGAGTAGTTTGTAGTAGTATAAAAGGTGAGGCGCAAAAGCTGCAGAGCTTTCCCACTTGTGGCCGGGGTCTATGTTTGAGCTTGTCTTTACGCCTTACGCTGTGAGTGAGAGAGAATGAGAGAGCCGCGCATAATCGCAATATTTGTATTGCGCTCTTTTATTCTTTTAGAATTCCACCACGAATCGGCGGCGCTCTCCTTCTCTCCCTCGCTCGTATCAGGACGCGACAAGTCTCCGAACACCCATTAGCGTATCTCGAAAGCTTTAGCATATTCTCATTTCTGACTTCATCCGAGGAGCACTAAACTAACTGGGGAGCAAAATCACAATAAAATGTTTCGTTCCAAGTACTGTGCAATCTTGAAGAACAGGAAAGGCCACGTGGTCTTCGTCGATTGCGAGTGGTTGTTCTGACATTCGTAGGATGCTATTATAACAGAGAGCATACACACATACAAACATATGAGCATAACACAAACATCCAATGTTGCGCATCGAGCTTTACAAAACTCATAAAGCTTGTTAATGGCCGACACATTGACGCAATGTGTAAAGTGTTGAGGAAGTGGCAGAAAGAAGCCGTCGGGTCTTCGTGAATCCGGCTGGATGCCCCTGAATACGAGACACTTCTATGCTCGTGATTGCACTGACTGATTATGGCTCGTGACTGATAAGTCATTTTTTGCAGTAAAAAGTACCTAGAGCTCCATACTTTCATGCCGCAAAAACTCTCATGATTGATAAGCCATCGACGACTAGTATAATAAGACTGTTTTTTCATAAAATATGCCAGATAGCTTTCGCAGAGAAAAACGAGATGAGCATAGTGTTTTAGGGGACACACAGCAAATTCAATCCAACGTTATCAAATTTAGTCTTATTTATGACAACTGGACGAATATAGGGCAGAAAAATGATGAGAGAGGAAAGGCGACGATGACAAGACAAGCATACGGTAGCGTCTCTCAGGGGACTTTCCCACTCATACATATAATGCAGCTTGGATAGGACGTACTCAATCACTCGGATGCCAATTTTATTTGGAGCATAGCCGAACAACGTAATGACCTTATAAAACAAGTCACTTTCACAATGTCTAGTGGGGGTATTAAAGAGTTTTAGCCGGTTGTTTGCTAGTAAACGACATGGAATAAGATATAGCCTAAGATTAAAAGTGGATTTTATAAAGCCACCGTTTAAAGTTGCCTCCGATCCGTAGGATAGTAGAGCGGAATGAAGAAATAAGTGAACAGCACAACTAAGAAAAATGTCGCAACGTTTGCAATGCTTCCTCAATTCCAAAGAGCATTTGTGAATGCGATTTCCGATCCACCCCCATCATGAAGATCCCATTTTCAGGGTCCGCTCGTAAGAGAAATCCTTAAGGTGATGAGAGCGACGCGAATATGAAATGTGTTAAAGTGCTGCTGATTTCTAGTAGGAAAATAGAAGACGATTATGCATGAACAACCAGTACTCGGTTGTACCTTTGATAATCCGATATTTGCCAAAAGTTTGCCAAAGAGCTCGATTTTGGTCACTCGCTTCGTATGAACAGTGTTTCCCAGTAAAGTTCTGAGAAGATTCGAGCTCTCAGCTTTTTGCCAATCATAAATCATTGGACGAATAACAAATAGCTCAAGAGTAGAACAAGGTGGGCAGTTTTCCACACATTTACAACGATTTTTAGATAAACTTTAATCAACGTTTTCCAATGTTTGGAAACCTTAGTATAGCTGAACAAGTGGCTGAATGTTCGCTACACTTTAGGAATACGCAGTTATCTCAAGAACTTCTGTTTTTAGAAGGAATCGTCAAAGTTATCATCACTGTTCAATGTACAGTATCATCGGCACAACAAGCGCTGTCGGAAAACGCACATAAAAACGGAATCACCGGATAATTGCACCGTCACAGGGAGGATGGCCACGCTGCAAACTGGGCTGATTCTTACCGTAAGTATAAACTAACAATAGACTCATGAGAATCGATTAGTCGCCACCGACCCTCTTAGCACAAACTCACGAAGAATCTTCGACGACTACCACAGGGTAGAGACACAGACTAGGCTGACTATTCCGCGTTGCCCTGATAAAAAACAGAACACGTTGGGATGTCGACAAAAATCAAGAAATTATTAAACGTGGGCGTGGTTTTCAATGCAGAATCCGGGCGAAGCCGCCTACTCATACACACTTTTTCCCAATCACTCCGTTGAGGGGCGGAGTGCCGGCTGAATTTTTAATCGCCGCTCGCCCGCGTTACAAAGGGCACCTTATGCACAACGAAGAAATTAGGAGGGATTATGCAGAAATTATTGTCGAAAATCGCGGCACATCAAGGACGCGGTGGTGGCGTTTCGTTTCATGAGGACTGGACAAATGAGGCAATGACAAGGGTGGGGACTCGACGACAAGATTCGGCGATGGATTTTGTACGCAATTGCGACGCTCTCTATGACGATATCACCTTATTTTCATAGACGCTTAAATGGAGCGTATTCGCACACTGCGAGGGTCTTGGCTTGATTTCCAATTCACTGCTAAATTTCTGATTGGACAAAATTGTTTTTCCTTGGAGTCTCGGGATAATCGTGCTAAAGCTGGCCACTAGAGCGAGTTGCCAACCCACGTGAGCCGGAAGAAGATTCTGATATTGGCAAGTAGATTGTTATTTGAACGGCAGCAAATCGTAGCATTAGCTCATTCTCAGCTAGACTTGGGGAAAATGACGAACTATCTGACTTTTCCGAGCATGAGCTTTCTCTTACATTGCAATTAGTCACCAAGAACTATAGCTCCTCAACAGTGACTCGACAAAGGGATGAGTCGAGTGCAGAACTTTAAGAAAAGGCTGCACAATGAATCCTGTTAAGGCCGTAAGCGTTTCACCTTCAAAATCTGAAGTTTTCTTCGCAAAGCGATTAATCGCTCGATATGAACAGACTGTCTCTACGTCACTACCTTAATCGCCCATGATATACTTTTGGTGCACGATGTTGGATTAAATGGAACAAAATTGTTTACTTAAAGCAAAAGTTTAACGAATGACTTTCATACAGAATAGGATAGGATAATTGGAGATGAGGGAAGACTGCCCATTCCTTTTGAATTTAGTGGATTTTTTTTTGTTATGAAGCAGTGTGTTGTTCAAAGAGGTTGAATGAAACGAGGTTAACTTTACTTTGGAACTTGAACGCAATTTTAAGCTCTGTTGCGGAAACAGAACTCTGAGTGTTCTCGCATTTGATCTCAGTTACACATCAGACACTAATGGGGAGCCCATCCGCTGGAGTACATTTCATGAAACGAAATCAGAAGTGGAGTACATTGTCAGGAAGAGATTTACTTGAGTTTAATAGTGTTGCAGTGCTACTGTTTTGCCTTTATAAAGGTATACGAAGATCAATTAGGAAATGAGGGAGTTTCATAAAAGCTTAGAGTTCGGAGTCCGTTACGTGCCATCTTCCGGGAACGGAGAATCTGTACAAGGCGAAAAATGGTGGTTAGAAAGGTGTTATTTTTGCCGCGTTGAATGACTTTGTTATGGCTTTGCAAGCTCCGCATCCCGTTTCCAAACAGAAAACCGTCAATTATCGATTTTACGACATCTAAG
The DNA here is from genome assembly GCA_900624975.1 of Angiostrongylus costaricensis. Lineage (NCBI taxonomy): Eukaryota > Metazoa > Nematoda > Chromadorea > Rhabditida > Metastrongylidae > Angiostrongylus > Angiostrongylus costaricensis. Next base: position 53,754 of record UYYA01000054.1, read on the forward strand.
TGCTTTACACGGAACGCTCATCAAAATCTGGATTTGATTTGAATCTAAGCAGCTATCGCCAACAGAGGAAGGGACTTGTGAATGGCGATATTTTGAAATGACCGCCGATATTTTCTTTGAGAGGATTCCGTGTGGGCTTCTGAAACCTGTAAATTAAAATTCAAAGGTAAAATTTTCCGAAAACCTGTCGTAACTCCTAATCTAGTGTAAAATTGCCTCACAAAGTTTTGTTTAACCCTTGCAAACTCATAACCTGCACACAGCCCGGAAACTGGGGATCCTGAGAGGCCTCAGCTGAAGCTCAGAGGAAGGTGGCAATGAGGAACTAAGAAAATGACATCCCATTTTTCTTCATAAAACTTGATAACTAGTTAGTTCGCTACTTATGGTTTAACCAATCGTTTGAATGTGACGCTATTTAACTTCACTGGTGAATGCTTCGATCTCTTCCAAATAGTTGAGTGGAAAGGAAATGTACGTTCCATCCACTTTTGATCGTCCCACATCCGAAAACATTCCGTGAAATCCAAGTAAATCGCCACTGAGAAATATCGCCAGAAAAAGCTGCAGCATATAAAAAAGTCTCCAAATATCTGAATTTTCTTAAAACTGAACAGATGATGTGGCTGCGGTCGATCGCCGTCGTCCATTCCGTATTGGTCGAAATAGCCAAAATTAGAAGAGCTGATTAGAGCGTTAATGCTTGATATTACGCTCCGCAGATGTGCAGCGGCTCGTCCGTCCGGCAACGGAAACCCGCCAATCAAAACTATAAATAAAAAGATATCCATGCGCTTTATGAGGACCCATTAAAGCCACGCTGCAATCAATTCTCATCCACCAATCAACCAACGAAAATCTACTACCATGCACTATTCGGCATGAAGTATGGTGAACACTTCGAAGACCGCCAATTGAAGCCAGGACTTGGATCGCATTTAGCAGTTTTTGACTTACAAGTGAAAAAAGCCCGCTTATCTCATGAAACACTTCAGAAGGTAGAGTTAGGGGTGTGCGCCCGGTAGCAGATTCTATTCGTGGGAAGTGACTCGAACTCATAAATGGTTTCGTTAGGATTAACCAGCCACAACATCAATCGAAATCATCGCATTGAAATGAGGCTACATTCGAGAGCGGTTGTTTTTCTCTTTACGAATCCTATGCAGTAGTGACGCCTAGTCATTGATGGATAGGATATTTAGTATAAGATTCGGCACTGATAAGCTATCCGAATTGTTGACGAAAACGAGATCTCCAAATAGTTTTGGTCAGGAAGTTCTGAAAGCGGTAGAGTGTGCAGAGCGACGCGACTCGGGCTTCGACAACTAGGCGTTAGCAGTTATGCAATATGTGAATCGATGTGTCGTCTAGACCCTCCAGCTCTCTGGCCACCACGAATGAAGGAATACGGTACTCGTTCATTTCTTATTAATTCTCGCTCATCACTTGACGCGTCCGCCCCATCGCTCTTCTCTCTGATGAGCAAGGGACAAGCGAACGCCAGCAAAATCGTCGTACTGTTAGGGAAGGAAGACCAGCTCTCACTTATTTCTCTAGGTATGACACGACATGATAAGAAGTACTGGAAGCGATAGAAAGAGGCGAAAAAGATGCTAAACCGATCAAATTTCGGCAATATATGGAAGTAGTTTAGAAAGAATTCGTTTCCAATATCAGAATAATTTGACGACCACCACTAGTTGAGATATCAAGTACATTGCATCTACAAAAATGGTAATAAGTTCATGAAGGTTTTTAGAGCACAGTTAAGACCTTGCCTTGACTACATTTGATAGTTCAAAATATACGCTATGATGGCAGCTAAATGCAGGTTAAATTTGAGTCTGTAAAAAATCCTTACCCCAATACGTCTTTGAAGAAAAAAACGTGGTTGAGAAGTTCGGAAAAGAGTAAATTTCTGGAAGAAATCAGCTCACGTGGTTTAAATACAATATATACACATGCTTTCCATCAAGTGCTATCGCTATTGAATCGAAGCCATCGTTTTCTTGGAGACATGAAATGTAATAGAAATCAATGTGAAGTTCCTTTGGCGGTATTATTTCTAGTGAAACAGCCTCGATAAATGATGAGAAACCGAAGGAGAGGGAGTGATGGAGAGAAAGGCAGGGAGAGGGAGGATGAGGACAGCTCATAGACTGACGGCAATTCTTGTTATGATTGCGGATACGGTAAAAATGGGCGGACCTAATAAGGCGCGCGGACGATGCAATCGAAAACACCCCTCCAGCTCGGTGAACTCCACCGGTAGTACCGCTTCCGCCGTTCAGAATTTGTTCTACGCATGATGAACGAAGAAAAGCTCGGGCATAAATGAAGGAATGAGCGTGGAAAACTAATTACTGGCCGTCAGTGCTTATCGAACTCATCTCATGCAATATGCAGAGTGCTTATAATTTTTCATCGTTTCCTGCTCATCAATCTGCTATGAATCTGAGCGGATGATCAGCTCTCCTCTATCCGGAAATCCTACGCTTCCCTCTGGACTTAACATATGCACAATTATTTCGCGTCGACATGCACGAACGACAATGAACATCGGAGCGATTTATCAAATGGGAATCCATGGCATGTTCGTCTCAGGCCGGTGGGATCATCCACACGGAGTACTCATAACCATTCATAAGATCACTTCTTGCTGGTGTTGGAGAGGTGCGGTCCCAGCTACCACTGGAATCCAATACCTTACTTAACAAGGTGAAATTACGAACTAAGCTTAAGGGATAATAAATTGGAGCCGCACGGGCCCAAATGTGACTGGAATCCACTACCGCCCTTAACAAGGTGCAACAATTACGAGCTATACCTTAGCGATGGTAAGCTAACAGAAGATTCTACTTATATGTGACAAAGAAAGAAATGCTTGTGTAGCACGTTCTTATTCGTTATTTTGCAGAATGATTCTTCCTAATCCACTCGGATGGAGCTTGGTTTTTGACAACAGCCGATAATTTTCCGATCAGATTAGTTGAGAACATGATGATAACTGAAACTTATAGAATAGATCTTAGGCTAATAGAGGCAAAGATGGCTTCTAGCATCACCACCTTTATTTGACTTGGAGGTTAGAAATGGTGGGAAATATAAATCAAATTCAAAAATGGTGATACAAGGTATATATGATGAGTTGAACTCAAGCGCGGCAACCATACTCACTGAAAATGCATTTGGAGATTGTATCATGCTGGAGGTTCTGTGGCCCTTTTATCAAGAGTTGAGCTTAGACGAGAAAAAAAACGAACGAAAAGCAGTTGCTGGGTTTGGTGAAATCCAAATATCATCGTGGAATCTGGAAGAACGCTTCCTGTTTTTAAAACTCTATACATTTTAACTGCCTTTATTTCATTTGATTATGAGGTGGGACACGTTCATATAGAGTTTAAAGGGTAAGTTAGTTATCTTTATAAAGATAACTAACTTACCCTTTAAACTCTATATGAACGTGTCCCACCTCATAATCAAATGAAATAAATGAGTATCAATGAGTTAGAATCAATTGATGTTGACGAGAATAGAAGTGGACTGGTTGGACGTCACATTACCATCATCTATAGCTCTCCACGTCTACAATACTGGAAAGAAAGCATTGTTCGATTGTACTCGGAAATGAATCGGAATCGGCAGAGTCCACCCACCTCGACCGTTATCTCGTCCCCTGAGAGCTTCCAGTTATCGCCAAGTATTGTCCATCGAAAGCGATTCTATGCGTCTAATCTCATTTGGCGCTACAAGCCAGCCAGCATGCAAGTGCTGTTATGTTTGTTTGGTTTGTTGGTAAGGTCTGTCTTGTTGTCGTCGTGCATACTAATGAGCTCAGAGCGTGTCGTTATAATAAGATCCTAATAAGGCCCTAATCGCGGAGTAATGCAACAACGAGCTTAATTGCATCGCATTCATATGGGGGTCAGACAGCTGGCCATAAAATTCTCTTGCGCCCTGTCATCCCAGCGCTGTTCGCCCCTCTCAACCAAAGAAAACCAACGTCGACGGATCGCCTTAATGTGATTTCTCGGCGCATGGACTCTAGTGATGGCACGGTCTCGAAAGCCTAGCACGAGCTTGAGCCTATACTCTCGATCTCTCGATCGATATGATGATGACCAGGGTTTGTGACAATCGAGAGAGAAATTCGAAACATCGGGACTCAGATCATAAATCTCGTTCGTATTACGTCAATAATTCATAGCCGGCAACTGTTGCACCACATCTCCCACCGAGGTGCAGAATCACAGATCGCGAGAGCTCGAGAGTTGGCGCGAAACTTCTGGATAGTTTTGTAACGTTTCGAGAAAAGTCAGCAGGACATGACCTGACCCGGAATTAATAACCAGTCTTAGGTTTTAGTTCCAAATGTATCCTAAAACTTCCAGGCTTCGCTTGAGCCTAACTCGAAAACATCCAAAGCATTTAGGAAAATAGGGAACTAATGTCATACTAAAGCATGATTTCTTGAAATGATGAAGCTATGTAACCTAAATAAAATTAAATTCACGAGAACCTATTCAATTAAGGATTCGAGTTACCGCCTTCAATTGCCAGGCTCCTAAAAAAAAACTTAAATAACTAATCACTTTCTATAAAGTTAGTTGGATCACTGTTTTCTACTTTTCGACGAAGAAATTAGTTGAGATTAAATGGAATCGGTCAAGCTCACAAATTAGGGTGTGACAAAACCAAAAACGCTTCGAGTGACTACAAAAGCGAACTAGAGAAAGGATGTTCCTAGACCTTTTTGCCCCAAACTGTTGTGTTCCTATGATATACTTGATTTTAGACCGAAATTTTCTCTGCACTGAAAATAGGTCCTGGCTCAGTTAAAAATTTAGCCTTAGAAAACGGCCCCTGATGAAATGGATGACTCTGGTTCGAGCTACAAATATTTACTAAAATGATTCGAATTGGCAATAATTTACTTGCTAGTAGCATTTTTTAACCTGTCCAAAGCCTTGCTATATAGTTTTCTCCAAATGATAAAGCCACACGCTCGAGGAGAATATACAGCTGAACAAACACCATTGGAACATCCAGAAACGACCAGAAGTGTCTAATCGGTTAAGGATTGGTAGATCTGTCAATTTTGCTCATGAATTCGAACTGTTTGAGCAGGCAATGCCTCTCGCTGCATTTAGGCCTGAAGCGTGGAATAAAAATCGAGATTCTTTAAACGGAATCGCAGACGAATGTCACTTCTCATCACTCTGACTACCATCGGTGATTACTGCTGTCGCTCTCGGTCTCAGTCAGTCCTTCCGGCTAAAGACGAGCATCGAGCGACAAACGCGATAGCGCGTTCAGAATAATTCAGTACTTTGCCAAGCTCTGACAAAAATATAGCAATTATCGTCGATGACAGTAGCATAGCTAATGTGAGGATTCAAATCGACGAAAAACCTCAGCCACGAATCAGTGCATGGATCGGAGCAACCCTCATCCGAAGAAGATTGCAATTTACTCCATTCATTTAGGCATTCTATCTAACTTGTTCAGTTTCTAAAAAACAGTGTACCTTATAGATTCAAACTCTACCGAGGAATTTTGACAGTGCGGCACATAACTTTCCTTACGGTTACACCGTGGTACTGTTAAAACCAAAAAGTGACAGTGACCTTGTGATATGTTTCATGTGGGTTCACTTCAGACAAAGTCAGCTTTGTTGCTGTCCGGTGAACGAGAACACGACCACAACCCTTTTGTACTAGAGCTTTTCATAACGGTCACATCAAAGAGCATTTACTAGGCGCTCAGCAACACCTAATACATCATGGAATGACACATTTAGAAGGCCGTACGGTGTTTAAACATCGTACAATTAACAATACAACATATTGTGTGGAGTGGTTGAATAGACAACATTTTTAATTTGATAATGAGAGGCATCGATCAAATGGTTTCACACATTTTGGCCTCCGATAAGAAGCAGTGTAGTTTCCCAGTGTGCTCATATTGCAATCAATGATGGAGGCTGATGAGCTAGAAATGGAAATCTCACTTGTTTATGTGTTTAAGGTAGTGGTGTGATTCGGCTGACATGTTGCCGTTCTTCTGTTCGGCGGTACGATTTGAGTAGCGACTTGTGCAGTGATGGATTATCGCAGTTGTTGATCGTAAACCTCAACAGAGTTGTCATCCACGAGGTCAGCGCCATCGCATTCAGCTTCCGCCACTGAAGCTACTACCAAGCACTGCTGATACTCAGGGTACCGTGTTTTCACCAATAGGACTGGAGTACAAAAATCATATATATGAAGAAAAAAGGAGCAGCAGGAAGAAAAATTATGTTTTCTTTTATTCCAAAATAAGAATTTTATTCCTGAATCTTTTGGATGGGAATCTAACTCTAGAGCTTAATAGCTAGCTTAAAACCTCTCAATTAAAGCACCGAAAGACTCTAACCAAGAAGGTGACCATAAGAAATATCTCTTATTGCTCCGCTGACCATTTGAAAACGATACTTAATTTCTCTTATGCTTTCGTTTGTGAAAATTACTTCAAGACAAACAATACGCAAACCTAGGCGTGCGGATGTGGGACAGAATGACGGTGCTTTCAGATGACGTTCTTGAATCGTCGAGCCGTCGGTTTGGCCTCCTTCGTTAGCGACTTTTCCTCTTTAACACAGCTCGTGCTCGTCGCGTCGTTTGAGGCGATGAATGCTCATTATACCGTTATCACGTCCATCTAAGGAGACCTTATTGAGGCTTCGCTTCATTTTAATTTCCGCAATAATGCCTGCCCAGTGCAAAATAAGTCACATCGACACATCCCGACACCCGTCTACGAGGGATTTGCCTACAAATTCTGAACAAGCTATCATTCTTCGACATTCACGTCGAATTCAACACAGCCATCACTTATCGTTGTCGTCACTAGCATATTCAGTACATACTGAAACACTGATATTTCGAGGCTTCGAAGAGCATTTGAAAAGCAAAACGTTTCAGTCCCAATCGAAGTAAACAGCATTCTAACTCGCTCTGTCTGAACACATTTCTTGAATCATTTTGGTTAGATCTGTAAATGAGAAGCCTTCATTATTTAAATATAAGAATGAATATAATCATGCAGTTTCGCCCACAAAGAAAGAAAGAACAGTAAATCAGCGCATAATACTTGACGAAGTTAAAGAGAAAAGGAGACTGTTTTAGAAAACGATGTTTGAAGAGAAGAATTGACTTTCGTTAGTAAGGAAATCGAATAGTCAGCGTTTTGGAGATGTCAAGCCCTCTTCCACGTTTAATGAGACCCTCCGCTAAGCTGAATACGAACAATGATTAGCGTCCGGAAACACGATATTCACAATCCTCACTCGTATAAAGCTGTCAACCAGCCTTTGAGGATGACTCGGATGACTCTACATTCCTACTTTTTTCTTTAACAGTGTGAATAATTCTGTGGTTATATGCCCTCTTGCATTAAAGACTCGTATCAATTTATAGACTCTAATATATGTATATATATATATATATATATATATATATATATATATATATACGCGTATGTATGAATATTGGGGAGTGGGTAACGCAGTTGATTGGGCTGGAATCTAGCAGGAAGAAATATACAGGTCCAACCACTCAACGCTCTTCTCCAACCCACGTAAAGTCGTCCTAGCTCGGCTGTATCCAAAATTGCATGGAGAATCGTCTCGACCAGCATTCTACGACATTCATAGAGAAGACCAAATGTTGAAGCAGTAGCCAGGGCAAGATGCAAAGTGATCAAAGACCTCTGTGGGGAGTGAATACAAGAGAAACGAATCGAATGCAAGAACTGTTGGGATCCGCGCAGTAGATGTGATGACAGGCCATGTAAAATAAAAAACACAAAAATGCATAAATATTTGTATGCACATGCATATACATAAATGTATAAACACATACATACAGATACATACGTATATACACATATATATATATACATATGTACATCATTGTATCACCAATGTGCAGTCCTCCATTTCGTACGTCTGCGCTTAATAAAACGAAAACATTTATGACAAACCTTAAACACAACACATAATAAATAATTTATTACAATAAATTCTACACAGTGATGGAAAACACAATACAATCCCAATATGTACTACGAAACGCTACAAGAATGTGGTGATGTAAGAAAGGCGCTGGAAACGAAATAAAAGTACATAGGTGAGACATGAAATATCATCACAGAACATCAAACAGCTCGTATTACTACTGACCAGTACGATTCAGCCAAATTGGATCCGGATCCATTATAAGAATCGTCAAAGCCAGATAGAACTGCAAACACACAATCACACGCACATCTCATAAAACTAGAACAACGCTCTCACTAAGTAGCATAAGCAATCATTGCGATTGCTCCAAAAGACGAAGACGGCCCACTACCATCACATATGCTTAAACGAATATTCAGAGGACTAAAAAAAAAGATTCAAATCATGCATAACGTATAGACCAACGAAACCAAATTAATCAAACCACAAACGTCCAGTGATATAAAATTTATGAAAAGTTCGCAAGTGAGGACGAAGAGAAATATGTTTGTGTTAAGAACCAGAACTAGGGCGAGTTCAGAAGACGTTCCACGGCTGCGTTCAAATCGCCAAAAGACGCACGGAGAGCTGCAAAGCGAAATGCTCATTGGTGTGATGCCCTGCAGATTACATGAAGCATAAGAAAACATAGTAATTACCAGCAATATTCTGTGCTCTATTTGAAAAACCCATTCCAGCCAACTGCTCCAACTGTGACGCATATAACACTTCGGGGTCCTGAAACAACGGATACAAAAATGACAAAATTGCTGCCATAAACATTAATCAAGTGAAATCAGTATACATTTACTACTACAAAAAAATTCAATACACTAAGTAAAACAACGGTAAGTCTCACTATCCCAACATGATGAAACAGAAAACACATATTAGAAAACTAGTTCCTGAACCATTTCATAATTTGCAAGTAAAGCTACGATCAAAGGGTTACCGTTCCACCATCAATTTCAATACTTGTAACGCCTAAAAGTCGGAAAGCCTTTGATTTAACATATGAAAGAATGGTGAAAGAGCAACCGAGCCGCAACGGAAAATAAGACACAACGGCTGCCACTTGCCTACCTCACAATCAGCAAAGAAATGACCGCTATTCTCAAACCCGCGGCTGTTAGACCATCTTTCATCTCAAAGAATCCTTCTTTAACAAAGTCGACTTTCACCTAACGATATTCTATTGTTTCATTACGACAACTTGGTTTCCTCACATAGGACCATAAAGAAGTGCCGCTCTGCCAACAATAGGGAACACTGCGCACTGAGCAACAGCCATGAACGCTTAACGAAAAGTGTTAACAAAGCAATAAGGGCGCAACAAAACAAGAAAAATAAGACGTATTTGAAAAATGAATTCTTAGGGAACGATGGGACAACATAAAGTCTGAGAGATAAAACAACTAGAGTTACAAATATGTACCATGTATATATCGAAATTGGCCAGAAAGCAAGCATATTTTGGAATGTAACTTGTTCGCCATGCTTTTTCTCTTCTACTAGTGTGGATTTTGCATTCTTCTACTAATAATATTCATACTGAGTGATGAATAACCATGGCTGACTTCACGAAGCGAACTCATCGGTGAAGTGCACAGTTCAAAAGTTAGGTTTGGTAAAGATCTGAAACTACACTGTAGCACCATCAGTGCGGCTCAACGATCACCGCTCATGGTTTAAGATCAAGCGCTCCGCATCACATTAATATTTGGCGGCAACACTGCGATGGAACTGTGTGGCATGTCATTGTGGCACAAAGACGGCCGCCTGTTCGCCCGCGTAGTCACATTATATAGTGCACGATACAAATTCGTCTTTCTTCGAGCGATGACAAATGCGAACTCCAGTACTCCGTGAGTGCCAAATGCGAAACGATTAAAGCGGATCGCCTGACGATCAATCGTCTTCCCCATCGATTACACTCCAACCACCCACTGACTAGTCAATGCAGTGAATGTTCATTAAGGGAACATATCCGTATCGAAACCACTGAACCATTTCTTGTAACCGAAAAGTTTTGATGACATGTACATTTTTCTCATAATAAGGAATAACGAAGTTTTACGTTGTTTTTTTTTATAACAAAGTAAAATCGGTTATGCGAAGTAGTGAAGAGGCGGCTTGACTTAGAACTCGTTAGCAAGGCAGAAGCGGTTCATAGCTCATGATACAGCAGCTTGAAGGTCAACGTGTACTCTACTTCGATTACACAACTCATCGCTACAATAAAATAGAGGTTAGGGACCTTAACCAGCCTGACGAAACCTGTCCAATCGTCTAACCTGAAAACACTACTTCAATGTTTCCAGTACATTCTAGTAAGGATAACGCCGATTACGTCATAAGAAAGGTGTAAAGGTCCATATAGCTGAATGAAACGTAAAATCAGTCAGAGCATCAGCATAATGAATTCTGAAGGCTGCATGATAATGTCCCATATACCATGTCAGCCACGATTTCGTGATGCAACGACATTACGGCTGTTTGCTCATCTTATGCAATAATAGCTTAATCACTTATGCTGCCATCGCGCTACAATTGACGCCTAGTTTGCCAATCACATCACCAAATCATCATCCAGAAGCAAAAGCGATTACGGAATTATACTATTTTTCTGGTTTTGGAAATTCTATTTCGAATTAGATTTTAGCCAGTTAACAAAACTTTTGACTTCGGCGGTGACTACTGCAGACCACGCATCGCATTTGTGCAATTTGATCCACTAGTACTCGAAAAGAATGAAGAACTTATGACTGAAATCGGAGATGATAATTATATCAGAACCCGAGCAATTCACAGACATCGATTGTAACACTTTCTATTTTGATACGTCAATTTTTGGAAGCTCTGAAATATGGCGAAAAAATGTACTAATCTCTAAGTGTGGGAAATACCTTTACTAGCATTGAAGGTCTAAAGTTGGCATCAACACTCGTTTTTCGAATACCAAAGCACTTCTGTAGCTTTGCCCACTCGAGAAAAAACTTCTGTGACTCCGTAACTTGTGTGATCAGTGGGCTACTGGGATTAAGCGACGACTAAACAACGTTAGATCCAAATTATATGCATAGTCGATTTTTTGTTTATCCGACATATAAAGTTATTAGAGTCGTACACATGTAACTGGATTCTTGAAATCCTAAGCAAGTGAAGCAGTGATAACCCGAATTTACCTAAATGCGTTCCCTGAAGGATCCAGAAGTGAAAACGGTTCCATTCCATTGACGAAAAATAGGACACGCAAGTTAATGTAAAAATCTGATAAAGTAGAAAGCGAAATAAGCTGCTAAGGGGAAGAATGGAGAACCATGGTGAGTATTTGCACTATTAAATCGTATTCTAAGACATCTTGAGCACTTATTGAGAACCAGGTGAAGGAAGTAAGCAGTCAGAGCCTTGTGAACATGAACACTATCTATACAAACCACTGACAACTCAATAAAGAACCTCTTTGATCGAGGATAATGGACGATTTCTGATGCTGGACATCTGTCAGCTGCGCTTCAATATACAGCTGCAAGTGTAAGCCGAAGCCGAAGGTGAGAAGGAAGTTCTAATTTAAATTGACGAAGTGATAAATCCTATAGTATGACAGGTTCGAAACGACCAAAATTCGACTCCATTCACGAAGTTAAATGTAATGCTCAAAGTGATAGACTTCCCAGGGTTAAAATATCCTCATATTTGTCAATTTTTACTTTTCAAAACAGCTCGCGATTTCAGAATATTTCACTTACACAGCAATGTATGTATCAATATATGCATAATATGATAACTATGCTAGTAAACCAGCTTTTAATCGAAAGTGTCGCTGAAAGAACATCGATGTTACTCTAACACATCTGCAACTACATATGTTACATACTTCACAAAAGGCCGAAAACTATTTAAACTTCCATTTCTCAGGTCAGAATGAACTTGATCCATTGGAAAAGGAACCATTAGAGCGTGTACATCCTTGCCAACATAATAAAAAAGCTCTTCCATTGCAGTGACGAAATCTAGGGTTCTTGGACGTTCGTGGAAGCTAGTTTTCCTTCATTCACTTTTTCTCAATGACGCTTTCATTCTAATTTTTGTTTTATTTTCAACATCGAACTGAATGTGCACGTTAGATCTCGTCCACTAACTAATAGAAGACAGTAACCAAAAGCAACTTCGGTGTTCACAGCTGCTAGCCTTGGGTACGTTGCAATTGTGTGTAATTTTTTTTTCAAATTTGATCTGTTCCTCTGCTGAACCACTTCGTCTTACAACGAATAAACGCATCATAATTGTCACTAATCACAAGTTCACTCTTGTTCCCTACAAATGTAGAGATACATACATCACCACCAATTAGATAGGATTGCCAACGATCAAGTTATATCAGAAGTGCAAATAAGCCACTTTGACGGCAAAAACACTTCGCCACCTTATAGCCATGAAGATGTATAAAAATTTTTACGTGCGGAAAAGTTTCCCAACGATTTACCGTCTCATCGTGGTTCGGAGGTGTTCCTAGGTGTCAGCCTGGGATGTACAGCGGGAGAATTCATCCCCAAAGCAGAGTTTTCTAAGCCGAGAAGGAGACAGATGTTTCAACCTAGAAACCCACCTAAGAGTAGAGCAATACCAGGATCCACCACTGTGCTGATATCAAACTAGTTGCATGGTGGCAAATCTCCTTCTGATTCACAAAGGCGGCAACTGCTTGTGGTGGTGACGACCTGGAGCAGATTCTGCCTAGGCTGACCTCAGGACTACAGCGAACCACAACGGCTAAACAACAAAACTCCAAAAAGACGGAAAATATGTTGGAGCCTGCACAACAAGTGAGGACGAGCCATCCTAGTATCCATGTGTGGAAGAGAGCTATGGACGTCTTGGTTAAAGTAGTGAGCCTCACAAAAGCATTCACGACACCCAACTTAAAATATGCATGTACGACAAAAAGAAGCCAGAACTTCTACTGATCTTAATCAAAGTGGTCTGACTCTTGTGCAGAAATGGTGCTGGAGGTGTTTTGTGCAAGACCAGTAATATAACCAGGCAAACCTACTACTTCCACAATCATCATATCTAGAAAACCAGCTCTTTTCCCACTAATCAAGTTATTTTAAATGACTCCATTAAAGTCACCACCCGTCTTGCAACATGCCAGGATTGTTAAGTAGTTTTATCCGAATAACGGTCAAGAAGAACAATATTCTCCATCCAGCTTATTTATAAATAAGTCACACCCATAAAATGTTGACCCCCTCGTGAACCTGCTATACCACAGAAACCGTCAATGATTCTCACCCGGCGGCCGCTATTACAAACATCACATCTGGCTTGGTCCTATTTGATCCGCTCGATTCTTGACAAACGCTGAAGAGTTTTTGACCTTTGCTCGCGGACGTATGTTAAAGCCAGAGAATCCAGTTCTTATGTGTCCTTACATTATTCGCTCCAAAGCACGTCCAATAAAGCTGACTGCTTCACTATACTTAAGTAACGTTTAGGTTATCGAAGCATACGGGAAGGAGACTAAACGTGGTGGTATGCGCTGAATAACGGTATTCTTCACTTTCTTTCATCAACCCCCGGTGCTCTTGTAGGCTCTATAAGCCACTTAGCCAAAAGGATGCAGATGATTGAAGAGTAACAAGGAATTCGTTTCGCAAAGCATAAACTAGGCATCAGGAACAAATTTCCTCGTATACAGTTTCTCTGACGTGCAATAGAAGACGGGTGTCATAACAATCAGCGTTACAATCGGTCAGTGTTTGTCCCAACCTATAAGTGCCTGCTCTTTTGTGAGCACTATTATCAGTGAGTTGAGCACTGCCGGACATGGACTCACCTCCATGTCATCACATCCTAGTTTTTGCATTATGTTCTGACTAGTGTTGAGTAATTCTCGAAATATATCACTTCGAAATTCTTAGAACTTCTACAAATTTGAAAAGAGACAAGTTTTCTGCAGAAATGAATCCTTAGATAACTTAGCACTCTGCTTGACAAGAAGACTAGGCGATGTTTCTAGGTACAGCGAAGACAAGCGCTTTGATGTTTGACAAATCATTTTTAAAAGAAGATAAATGGAAACACAACGTACAGTAGTAGCATTCATTCCCGCGAACATGTTATTAAGCATACCGATCGAATCTTGACTATTAACCGATGAATTCGCCTGTGTGGTGCTAGAGGCAGCACCGAAACCAGTTCCAAAGATTCTGAAAACTTTCTAACAATGAAAGAAAACCCAATTTATACATTATGAGGCAACGGTTCATCACAATGCTGAAGGACATCGTTTGTATCGAAAACGAAAGAAAAGCCACCTTAAAAGCACTACAACCACTTACACATTAGGAAGAAAAGATTGGAGAACCCATCAATATGTAAAGGTATGTAGAATTTGGAAACAAATTAAATTTTTCGCGTACATGCTTTATTTAGATCTTTTCTAACGCAAACATGTGCTAACATACCCTGCCAAAGCCGGTGCCTCGCGGCGAAGAGTATCCATTCCTTGTTGCATCATGCGCAACGCTTCCAAAACCCGTGGATTCGACACAGCAGCCATAATCTCAGGATTTCCCATCTGCAAATGCGTTTAAGTACAGAAAATGCATCATATACTGTATCAAATAAAAAAGAAACAGGAAATTGCAAAATACTGCTTCATAACAAAAAATACTACAGTACAGAAAGTTGTACTTAAATATTAAAAGACCTGACAGAAAAAGCGAGACTAGAAAATACATACCAAATTCACCATATTTGGTAGTTGGGCTCGAAGCTGCTCCGCTAACTGGGGGTTGTTGGCAATCAAAGGGTTTTGCTCCATAATCTGAAACGTCTATAATTAAAACAGAAAACTTCAATAAATAATGTAGTATAAACTGCTTTGAAACACAAAAGATTTAGGCGATATACTATAGATACAAACTTTCTTGGAAAGCAAATAGTATTAACTCCAACTAAATAACAATTTTGCGTACTACTCCAAAAATGGCCAAATAACTTTGCAAGAACATTAGGGCACAGTGGAAGGACGCAAAACAATATTTGTCAATAGTACAGACAACTTAGATTGTAGTATGGATTTAAGAAAAAATTTTACATTTCATGTCAGAAAAAGGGTGCATGTATCACAGTGGTTAGATGCGACCTGCAATACACATGTAATCGGCCCTGCGCCCCTGGCTCACCAAGCTTTCCATCTCTTTGGACTTGGCAGGCAGGATACAAGTACTAACCCGACATATCGGCAGGCCACCGTGAGTTATTGCATATGCCAGATATCCATTTAATAATCTCTAACGATGCTTAATGAAGGCGAGTGCATAAGACATGCTTCAGTGATTTATCAATACCGAGAGCTTTATCTTTATTTATGTCAGAAAAACGACAACCCTTGAGGAAAAGGTTTAAAGGTAACGCCCTGCTCATTCAAAACCAATTTTTAAAGACAACACTAGAACCGCAAGAGAAGTTCTCAGGAAAATAACAGGAAGATGAAATAATACAATTTATCATGGTCACATAGCCCATGCATAAAAAATGGAAAATTCAACTAGCAGTAGTACATCGGTGAATACTAGTGCACTTACTTGCTGCACTATTTGAGGATTTTGAGAAATGCTCTGCCTGAACAACCCAAGAATTTCTGGCCTCATCAAGGACTGCATCAAAGCTGGATCTGACATCATCTGCTCCATTAAAGAATTCATTCCTGACGATCCAAGCAACGCTAGGAAGAGAGATATTGTAACAAACAAAATAAAAGAACATATGACAAAAATTAAAGTGACAAGAAGGTAGCCAAAGAGGCTCATAACAGTACAACGTTTAGCTCTTGAAGACCAGTGCTACAGATGCATGACACCAAAACGACACTAAACACTATTGTTCACAAACTTAAGTTTATTTATGTTTTCCAATAACTGTAGTTCTTAACAATAAGAAAACGTGATGCCCACATGCAATTCCATCCTCGGAAGAGTTTGCTGTAACTCCATTAGACGCCTGCGTGTTTTGTGGTGAACTCTGTCCACCACCCCATGGATTCGGCAGAGCTTCACTGTTCTCCTGTCCAGCCCTCTGACTTCGAGACTCTACAATATGGAAAAAATGATCGGATCAGTAAACTTGCATGGAGTTCAATTAAGTGTTAAACCTGTTGTGTCCTCTCCACGACGCAATGAAGCAAATGGATTGCCAGCCAGAGAACTAGTTGCACTGTTCAGAAGCGGCTCTTGTACATCTTGGTACAAACGCTGTAGTGCTGCTTCACCACCAGGAATTCCCTAAGCTCTCAGATTATAATTCCAGAAAAAGTGGACGAATGTGGAGTTAGTGAAAACATCACACCTGGAGATTTCGTATGGCAAGATCGTGATTACGCATCATTTCTTGGAACATGTTAGGATTTCTAATCATTTCCATCGTTTGCCTCATCATATCTGGGTCGTTCAAAACATGTCCTAACTCAGGATTGCGCTGAAATGTCTCCTCATGTGAATAAACAAAAAGGCACAAATCTTAGATTAGTCACTCTATTTAAACATTGCACTCTTCCTCTATTAAGAAAAAGGGATCTGTACACACTTCAATGAGCTGCTGAATTTGTGGATTACTGGCAATGAGTGAACGAAAGATTTCAGGATTGCCCATGATGTTCTGCATAAGGGGATTATCCATCATCTGACGCATCATTTCTGGGTTATTCATCATTTGTTGAGCCATTGCCTGCAAACAACTATGTTTATTATGGAAATGAATTTCTCATGTACTCTCACATTCTCATCATGTACGGATAGCGCAACGGACTTAACAAATAACACTCAAAATGAATTTTGAAAACGAAAGTTTGGAAAACAGTGGTCGACTTCGAATTTCAAAAAACCCGCTTATGTTAAGCTTTATTAGTTAGAATTACCTCCCAACGGTTTACTGCCTCATCGTGACTGGGAAGTGTTCCTGGGTGTCGGACTACGATGTACAGCGGGGGATCCGTTCACCCGGCAGGGCTTCCCAAGCTGAGGAGTCCGTTTGGCCAGGCTGACCTCGGGATTCCAGGAAACCACAATGGCTTAACCAGCAAATTTCCGATAAAAGGTGATTATGCTGGGGCCCGCACAACCAGTGAGGACGGGCCGTTCAAGTGCTAAGTGTCAAGTTAGAATTAAAAGACGTTTGGAATTTGAAGAATTTTGCGTATAAGACATAGGTTATTTTATACTACCAAGATTTAATTCGAATTTTCGGCAGTCCTGTTTCACAGTTTTTCACTTTTTATTTTTCGAGAAGGCTCACATTTAGAACATGAAAACCAACGAAGTATCTTGTTGAACGAGATGCGACGGTGTTTTCGAACGCACTGCTTATGTCTCCAGTTCTCACCGTTTTGTTTAAAAATAAAAATTTTATTACAACGATGCTAAGGTATTCGCAGAACTCTGCACCGCAGTTGCTTGAGGTGGGTAAAGAATGCGCTATCACGCTTTCCGGGGGGTAGCGCGTTCACTACCACACCATGCTTGTCCTTCGTTTCGCCTGTCTCTCAGCTACTTTTCTACCTACCTAAAATTTATCTTCATCTTGTTTGATAAATTAAACCTTATCTTTCAAAATAAAAGCGTTCTATAGAAATGCTACGTATATGAATAACAGCAAATTCTCGTCCACGAGCCCATAGCTGACGAGATGGAAACGATAGCGTCCATTTTCAACTTAGTGCGTTTCAGAATTCTTTTATCGCACTACGTATATTTATTAAAGAGCTAATAGAAACCAGAACAAAGGGAGAGGCGCGAGACCAGAAAAGTCATTCTCTGCACCCAATGATCTGCAAGAAACCACTTTTCGAAAAAGTCCAGTGAGCGGTTATTTGACTACAAAGTAACTATTATTCCATTTCAATCACTACGGTCACTGTTAGCATCTGCCTATATAAAAAACCGAAATAGATTTAGCATAAGGTGCAAAATACTTCAAAGTGCTGGTAGCAATATATTTTTGTAACAGACTATAGTAACACGCAGTAAATTGCAGCAGACATGGTATTCATGCCAAAAGAGCAACAGAAGAAAGTCTCTTCTACAATTCTGTCATGTGCAGAAACCCTAAAGTACTCTGGCTATTGAAAAAATGTTTTTTGTTATCAAAAAACAAGGACTGCAGCTGACGAAACATTCCCGTATTCCATTCGGAGGACCATGCCAAACGACGCGCGTCTGTTTCGGGTTAGAGTATGTAGTTCTTAACTCCTCAAGATTCTTGTAAATGACAAGGTATACTCAGTTGTCGTAAAGTGGCCTTCGGATGTTACGTGTTAAAATCTTATCTGTACGCTACATCAAAATGCAACACCACTACAGGACTCCACAATGACAGTTTTTAACACCGAAACCAACAAGAAAATTTTCGACATGTACGAATAGCGTAGTGAACTCAAAAGCCGACGCACTGATTACGCTCAAAACCAACAGCAAATAGAAGACTGGGCAGCGATAACTAATCACAGTTCAATACAATGCTAAGTCACCTGTGGACCACCAGCCGGAAGATTAGCACCAAAGAGAGAGCCTGTGCCATGGGGCCCACTAGAAGCCTGAAAGACAACTGTAACAGAACAAAGAACAAAACGTAATGTAGTTTAAACCGGTAACGACGTGTACTTAGTACTACTACAAAGACTAAAAACCTAATCAGAAATCGAACACTATTGCCTTGTTATGCAATTGCTAATAAACCGCCTTTAAATAACTCGAAAAAATCTTTTGAATAATAGCTTAGTTGATTATAAAGAGTGAAATCTGAACGTATTAAAGCAATGAAGTTGCCATAGATGAAGGTACGATATTAAAAATTTTGGCATGAGATAACGGAGCTGTTACCTGCGTAGGATTTGTTGAAGAATTTGTAGTGCTTTGGGTTGAAGCTACAGAACTCGCCTGGGCATTCTGCAATAGACCCATAAGGAAATTGCTATCCAGAAGCATTTGGCTGCACTATTTCTCAGAACTACAGCCCTTTTGTTCAAACCAAATTCAGCACTGTGTCCATGGCAAGCACTAACGTGAACTCAGTTCGATATAAAACCAGCTTCGCAAGCATGACTTAAGCCGTTCTGCAGTAATATTACTATGGAACAGCTCTTACTAACAAAGAAAGAACAACTTTATAACAAGGGACTGCACTCACCCGATTTTGCCCCTGTCGAACTACAAGGTGTAAGGCCATGCCATCTCCAATATCTGCAATGTGAACCTCAAAACCTGCTGACATATTCCGAGCTATTCGTGGACTTTCCATCAGTAAGTTCGAATACACAACTCAGAATGCTCTAAATAGTTTAAAAACTTTGAAACGCAGAAATATATACTATGTGTCTCCAATTTCTCATGGTCCTTCAAAATCTTCCCAGAAAATATTAGGCATAGCAGGGACTTTTCCACATTGCTTAGCTTGCTGACGAGCACATCTTTAACCTGAAATGATGAATGTATAAAATGAAACGTAAAGACATGAAAGGAAAAACTCAGCAACATACGTCAGAGATTGTTGCGTTTGCTTTCACCTCCACATCGTAGACGGCCGTTGTCGTCTTTACTTTCAGTGAAATGGTTGGCACCGCTTCATCCTCCACATCACTCATCTTTTTAGATGCAACTGCTAAAGTAAGCTAGAGTAAATACAGACGAAAAGCACATACACCGTGAAAGCAAGACTGCAGCTCAATCCAGAAAGTGTCGGTCCGTCAAAAATTATGTGAGAAACAATTCTTCCTTTACGCAGTATGAGCATAAGAATGAATCACGAACCATTTGTGATGCTACATGGACCAAAAAACACCTAGAGATCAGAAACAAACAACCACCAGCAAGCTGACAAACACACAAGACCGACTTTTTCATGCACCGTAATCGAATTCTCGAAGTGAGCATGCATTCGTGACGGGACCAAACAAGGATTCGTGGCGCAACGCAAAGGCGTGGTTGGCGGCGGACTAGCCAATTGCGGATGGACACACGTGCATGGCCTCGTTCATTTGTGGTGGTATATCTGGTCGTGTTGTCCATTCGTAGGGTTATTTCATGCTTGTGTGTTGGTGTCGTTGTGACGTGGCCATTAGGGTGTGTGCCCAGTGCTAGTTAGCATGGTTTCCGCGCGCGGTTCCCGACAAAGTGGTCCTTTTGCGTCAGGATTTTCGCCTCCATCCTCCCATATTCGTTAGACATTTGCGGACTCCCCCTGCACCCTCAGAGGCGTCGTGAGCGCTTTCCCGTACGTGGCGACCGTTGTCGCCGTTCCCAGAGCGGTGCGCCATTCTAGCTATCGATCAGACCTCCTCTGCGTCCAGCGCGCGTTCCGTCCGACTTCGCGAACCGCGCTGCATTCGTCGTCGCATCGCCTGGCTTCGTTTGCAGTATTCATTTCACGGGTATCTGGCAAGTTAAGGTTTTTCATTCAACCAGAAGGATTTTCAGGGTAGAACCCACAAATGGCCGTCATTTGTGTTCTGGTCGCACTGGTGCTGTGCGTTTCTGCCGGAGGCGATGTGCTGGAGTACACTGACGCTAACTTCGACGACCTGATCAAGTCACATGAGGTCGCCCTCGTCAAATTCTACGCTCCCTGGTGAGTGAGGCTTTTTTAGTGTTGAAAATTGGGACAGCGCGATGGGATTTCATGTTTCACTATCGTTTCATTGATGTACGAACAGGCGTGCGTGACACAAACGTAGCTCTGTAGATGGGGGCTAGGGTTAACCTCAGCTTCTCTTAGATGAGCTTGTGTTATTGGAGCTTTAAGCGCTAGAAAATTCTTAACAAAACAGTGACTTTGTAATATCTTTAGTTCCATTTTGCGAGACAATTCAGCCATAAACGTAGCCGAGGCCTTCGCTTTGTTGGTAGTTTTGTGAAAATTTTGGTAGACTTGAGTATTTGTTTACACTGTGACTCCAGCGTTAGGCTATTCAAAAGACAAACAATGCTTTTAGAGGACAGGCAAGTATTGTTGTCGTGTACGTTGCAGTTCCAACGAATATTCGGGTTTCAGATATGTGTTCTTGTGGCTTGTTGTGTTAATAGAAATGTATGGCGTATTTCGAAACGTGGGTCCAGGGCGTACGTCTGAAATCCAGGACTTTGCTACAACAGGATGGAGCGTTCAGCGTTGTTCAAACCCTCTTTACCACGTGTAGCCATTCAACCCCCCAAGTTTTCCGCTAATCGAAATGTTTGTTTCGAAAATCTAGAAGCTCCATAAATACACAGAATGAGGCGTCTTCTATGGTCAAGCATAGTGTCTGTTTAATTCCTTGATGTATTAGCCGAATGGAACTGCGATTATATATTGGTAATCAATCATACTCACGTAGGCGGTGACAGCACGGATGGAGTGATGACTTTCATCACGATGATGGTGCTGGTTCGTCCTGACACCAGTTCACGAAGCCCCTCATCCTTCCGAGGTAGGTAAATTGGTGCCGGAATTGTTTAGGATCATCTGTGTGTATCCAATTTAAGTGGAAAGGCTCTACTCGAAGAGGAGTATATTCAACCAGGATTGAGCGACATACGTGAATATGGTGAAAGTCGTCAAGCAGTAGAATTGAAGGTTTTTTTGCATGAGAAGTATGACTTTTTGACTTCTATTTCAACAAGGAGACATTTATGCATTAAGGGTAGGAATTCAACGTGTTCCGTTTCACGTGATGGAATAAAAGATTCCTTGGAACTGATCGTAGATGAAGGATGTTTTTTAGGTTAGATGAAGTGCTACATATTGTAGACCAGATTATTAATGTGGTTTATTATGAGGCTATAATGCTCAACTGTCTTCCCGTAGTTTTTTCTCTGTAAATTAAAAGTTTTCGCATTTATAACAATCAGTGATACAGTTGTTTCAACTCCACCAAGAGCTGCCAGCAATGTAGAAGGTTTTGGATGCATGTTGATGGGTTGTCTAGTACTTGAGGTTCGACAAAAAGTACACACTGTGAAGGTAAACCGGTGTGGGAACCACGTCTGGCACATAGTAGTCAAAAATTGTAGTTATGTGTTGAGCTTTCTTCTAAACTTGTGTATGACGTCAGTCAACTTGTCAACTTCAAGGAACTAGTGGTCCTTATGTGTTGAGTTTTCTTCCAAAGTTGTGTGTGACATTAGTCAACTTGTCAACTTGAAGAAAGTAGAACTCTTGGTTAACTAGTACTAGGTGGAATAAGCTCACAGTAGAAAGTTTTTAAGGTCTCGCCTCAATGAACTGGCATAAAGTTGTTAAAACATTTTGATTTTCGGTGACGATGACTTCTGAGGTGATGTATTTTTATAATTTCTAGCGAACCCTTCGCCATCTTAGTGTGAAGTTGACGCTAAAACACTAAGAGGTTAAAAAGCACACCGTTTTTCTGTCGTTTACGTGTATTAACGACAGACCACCGTGTGCTGTTTTGAAAGAGTGATCAATTGAACTCACTAAGACTTAATGTGAGACACGGTGCCATGTCATGGGTTGTATTCAGGTGTTCATTTTTCCGAAACGGCTCAAGAGTTTTGCGCTTTGGGCTTTTTTGTTAATATGCTTAAGATTGGGATTCTGTTTTTGCTATCATCACCGTCTATTAAATACTAATATAATAATAATACTAATCTAAAATCTAATATTAGTCTATTAAATACTTCATCAGACTTTATGTTTCCCATCCAGCTACTCTTTATGCGCAGCAAATTGGTTGTTTCGCTACCAGGACATCTTATGATGTCGTGAGTTCCCTGGACAGTGCGGAATTTCACAGTCGCATGCAGAAATGGCAGCGCTTGGTTTACTTTGCCGATTTCTCGAGAACTCTTCCCCACCGTATTGGTTTTGTAGTGTATACGTTATAGTGATTGTTCCAATTACCGACTGCGCAACTGTGCTCACAACCGTTTTTTGATGCGAATTTGACCTCGATAGTTATTTCGGCG
Organism: Angiostrongylus costaricensis; assembly: GCA_900624975.1. Taxonomy (NCBI): domain Eukaryota; kingdom Metazoa; phylum Nematoda; class Chromadorea; order Rhabditida; family Metastrongylidae; genus Angiostrongylus; species Angiostrongylus costaricensis. The sequence continues at coordinate 76,755 of UYYA01000054.1, forward strand.
CTTCATTTTTGTCCAGCTGTTGCTTAACAGTTTACTCTTCGGTCATCGTACGAGATCCAAATGTGGTAACCGTCCACTCTAATTTACTTAAGCTAATTTACTTAAGCACGTTATAGAAAATGCATTATCACCCTGAATATGTCACTGGAAGCTTAGCTACTTTCTCATACGGCATTGGCTCCTATTCATTTGTGTAAATGTCGAGCACTGCTTTTTGGTCTACAGTACTCTTAATTGATCCTCTGTAAAGTTTTTGCAGGTATATCAGCGATATTAAATACATCACATATCGTTGTTTAGTAAGCTTATGAAAAATTCGTTTCATGCATATTTGCGGAGTGCTGTAAACTGTCTAGGTGTGGCCACTGCAAAAGGATGGCACCGGAGTTCGACAAAGCTGCAACCAAACTGAAGGAGAACGATCCTCCGGTCACTCTTATTAAGGTAATAATAGTATTGAATCGAAAAATAAAATGTTGCGTTTTAATAGGATGTCAACTCGAATTTTATTTCAGTCTACGATGTAATTGCGTAGTTAGTATGTTTACATCCAAAGTTTGACTTTTCATTTCCGAGTTGTAGTATTTACGAGTTGAAAAAGTTCCATCCAGATAGTTGAAGTTGGCAAAGTGCTCGCTCGCGGAAGATTTGATAGCGCTAGGTATGGGCTATAACTTAGAATATGGAACTGCCGCATAGGTGCGTGCCTACGGCTTGTGGCGAAAGCGCGGAACAACGTGTATAATGCGATATCGCCCATTGAACAGAACGGTTTGTGTTTACCACAACAAGCAGAAACGTTCGAAACTGATTGTATGTTTGGCTCCTCAGATCATTCTATAGCGGTTGGTCGAGCTTCTACATCTATTTACATATTTGCATCCGATTCAGTACCATGTCAGGACCAATTGCCAGAACTGGGTTGTACAAGACTTCATTAGAACCGAATTAAACAAGCACGCCTACGCCTCTTCGAAGTCTGTTTCTTACTGTGCACTGATAGTGCCAGAGGAGTTTCCTCATCGATATTAACTTTTTTCTTAAGGACGCAGACAGTGTTAAATTGAACCTGTTCGCCATACAAGAAGCAGAAAACAATTGTACCGGGATATATAATTAATTAGACCTTTGTCATTTACGGAAATAATGTCGTATCTCGAAATCTCACCGACGCAGTTTTTGTCCTTCACCCTCCATTAATTATCTCGTTGATTGGCAGGTCATCCTAGTCGCCTGGCCATCTTCAGCTTTCAGCCAACGCGTGATAAGAGGATTGACACTTGACACTTGAACGACCCGTCTTCACTGGTTGTGCGGGCCCCAGCATAATCACCATTTACTGGAGATTTGCTGGTTAAGCAATTGTGGTTCCCTGGAATCCCGTGGTCAGCCTTGCCAAAGTCTGCTCCAGGTCTTCACTACCGCGGGCAGTCGCAGTCCTTGTGGATCAGATGGAGATTTGCCATCATGCGACTTGGTACCAGGACGGTGGCGTATCCTGGTATTGGTTGTTGGTTTACTCGTAGGTGGCTTCCTGATGGAAACACCGGGTTCCTCAGCTTGGGAGACTCTGCGTGGAGGACGAATCCTCCCGCTGTAGATCGCAGTCCGACACCCAGGAACACCTCCCAGCCACGACGAGGCGGTAAACCGCTGCAGGAATAAGAAGAAGATTAGTACCGTCAATTATTAACAATTGGTGCGCTAATGTGCACGAGTTGGATGTGACGCATCATCTGATAGTTATCCGCAAAGAAGAGTCCTGTAAATTTGTCGGATAAATTACCAAGTCCGATTTTCTATTGACCTCGCCCTTGATAAGTAATTCACTGTTTCTTCAATAGCGCAAAAGAGTTTGCGTTATGGTATTTATTAGCGGCAGCTAACATTTCAGCTGGTTTTGCCTTCTTTTGAGCTTGGAGAGGTCAAGTTGACGGCAATCTAATCTGCCAAATACCTCCATAACTTCAACAGAAAGAAGACGAGGCCTAAGTTTCAATCACATTTGGACCAAAACAGCTTTACGCACTCACCATTTTCTATGAGTTTTTTTTTTCACCCAACTTTTACATGAAGACCAACCGCACGGAGTTCACTTGGGTGGGTAATATACCTCTCTCACATTTAAATATCAGTTTGAGATATTGTATGAAATCATGGGGATAACGAGGCATTCCCTCAGTGAAGTTCCTCTCTGGAAACCGGAAATTAGACCAAAATTCCTCGAGGGTTTTACGCGCTGAAGTTCCAGAAATAGACGGCAGAAAGAAATACCTCGTTGTAATGCGTGGTCTCACATAGTATCTCAGATGGCTATTTTAAAGTGATAGAGGGATATTATTCATGAATGTGTGCTCTGTGTTGTTGTTTTCCACGTGAAAGCAGCAGTGAAAAAGAAAACTCATAGAAAACGGTGAGCGTGTGAAGTTCTTTTGATTCTAGTACTATTGAGTTCTAGGTTTCGTGGTTATTCCGTTGAGAATATGGAAGTATTTCGCCTACAGTTCAACTTAACATTTACAGGCTGTGAAGAAAGTGAAATCCACCGAAATGTCAGCTTTTGTGAATAAGCAGTGGAATAACAACCTCGCATTTGCTTTTCAAGAAAGCAGCGATTCGTTCTCAGATACTTCAGTTCTAGGTTCGGGTAGGCGAGTGAAGTGAAAACGAGGTTAAGATTAGTTGGAATAGCCGAATAGAAAATCATTTTTCTACAGGAATGAAAATCGCCTAAAAACGGTGTCTGCCAAATAACATCAGATCAGTCCGGCTACAGGCTAGGAGTAGCGATTGTTATCGTCCAAAAGGTGGAAGACGTACTACGTGACGATAACATTCTGAACGAAATCCTTTACGTTATTGGTGTATCGAGCAACATCTGACGGAAGGCTACAAGCTGTTCGTTGATGGACTTGAGAGTTGTGACGACCAAGCCTCTTTTTCTCAAAAAAGAAATTTGGATGACATTTCTACAATCATTAGAAATTTATGTGAGAACAAAAAGAAGCAAGTTTGGTCTTTGTGCAACACGCATAGTTCGACTAATAGTTCACGGCAACTACAGGAAATAATTGCAAATGTATCTGCATCGGTAAGAGGAACTATTAGAAGCCTTCCAGGAAAAAACGCCAATTTAAAGAAATCCGCAAAGACAGGAATTACGAATACCACAGTGGTATTACTACCACCCTCCTGCAACTCTATGGAATTGATAATGGATTGATAATGGACATGATCCTTTTCATCTACTGTGATCGTCGTGGGTAGAGCTACGATATGGCTTCTAACGAAGTGATCGATTTGTTCGAGTTGGTTACTTTTGCAGCACGGATTTTCCATAAACGATTTGTGGATTAATCTGCGATCCAATCCTTCGTAGAACTGTTTGAGCGTCATGTCGGTTTCCATGGTTGTCTTCAAGAAGATATTCGAATAGCGATCGAAAACGTGAAAGTGGGCACATCTGCAATAGCAGATAACATTAAAATCGACTTACTTCAGGCAGTATTGCATTATTTAACTACTAACCACTTGTAGCAATCTACACGACAGTTTAATTTCGAATGCGAACGATCCCAGACGAAATCTTATGGTTCGTAAATAAAGCGCTTGATAGATGTTTTTTGAAACGTAATCGGCATACACAACACTACTTGACGCCGCAGTTTGGACGTTCTAAATTTATCTCATCTTTGAAATCGGGAAGAATACACTTCGCAGGTTGGGCACTTTATATAATGAGAAGAACCCATGACATATGGAAGGACAAAGTAGCGGAATAAATGTCAAAGAGGTGTAAGCGTCTTCAAGAGCGAAGCTCCTAGGCTCGACGGGCGTTTTTTGCTAAAATGAATCAGCAGTACTTCGGACCGCAGGTGTCTGCGGTGGGCAACGAACGCACTATTGTTCTTTCCGGGAAGTAGCGCGTTCACCACCACACCAGGCAGGTCCTTCGTTTCGCCTGTCTCTTAGCTAGTTCTATCGAGCTTTTGCCATCAGCAATCATGGGTCAACGGGATTGTTCTGGGGAGCCCAAATCGGCAACGAACCCAGTTAAGCTGAGGCTGCAGTTATAATCACAATTTTAACTTGTTATTTACTGCCGACTCTTTTTAACGGCAGGGTATATATTGACAGGTGATTGCTGATGGCAAAAGGTCGATAGAACTAGCTGAGAGACGTGCGAAACAAAGGACCCGCATGGTGTGGTGGTGAACGCGTTACTCCCCGGAAAGGACAATAGCGCGTTCGTTCCCCACCATAGACACCTGCGGTCCAGAGTTTTGCAAATATCTCAGCAACGTTGTGGTTGTATTTCGCTTAGTAACCTGCCATGAAAATTATAGAAGGCAGAAAACAAAACGTTAAACATTGTGAATCAGCAGTGTTCACTGTTGCCTACGTTTGATAGATCATATGTTGATACTCGCATACGTTAACGTAGGGGACCAAAGTATGCTGCGATATTCAGGAAGAAACCAACGGGCCGTCGAAATATGGAAGTAAACTAAGTACACAATTCTCACGTAGGTTGATTTGTTGGCTGATGCTAATTCTGTTATCGTCATCAGGTCCTTCAAGTACTCATTTTGCGGAAGCTTCAGGAGCTGCCGAAAACCAGTATCTCGATATCATTATTCGGTATTATAAACTGGCCCAATGTCATTTTAGTTGTGGTTCGACTGAAGCTGTACGAGTTTAGGTAGATTTAGGTATTAATCAAACAGGTGCCCGGCATGTTCGCGTTAAGTGGCAGAGGGAACTAAGGCTAGCGCTGCTTGGTAAGATCGTGCAGGGTACTTTTGCGATAGCCATGATATGTTTCCAGATATCGAACAGCGTACTATTGTGGATGACCCAGTGTTTTTTGTCTTTCTTATAGTGCTGCTTTTCTTTTCAAGCACCCACCCCTTTATACTCACTGTTGTACTCTTTAGTGGAAAACTCGCTGGAATATTCCACGCGTAGTACACCTGAGTATTGTGCGCTTAAGAGCCGTTTTGTATAGTGCAGAATCTTCCTTAAAGCAGCGCATTAAATTTTTGCCATTCCGGTATGTCATAAAGCTATTAAGTGTGCATCACTTATTCATTTTTTTGCGCCATCACTTTGTACTGATATCCGTTGTGTTCACAGTAGATCCTTACTGTAGCAGTTTTAATTTGCAAACGTTATTAGAAGAAGCATCTGGTTTAACCAGATTAGTTTTTCAATTTATAATCTATAAGTGGATATCTTGCCCGTAGTTCTATAATTATAACATCCTGATTCAGTGGAAAGGAAAATAAGATCTCGATTTATTTTCTCATTTTAAGTCATCATACACAGTAGGGTTGCGCTCTTAGCAGGGGTTTAAGCAAGACTACTACTCTTAAACGTGAAGTTCATAAAATACTGCGCTCTGTTTCAGGTCGACTGCACCGTAGAGAAGACCACGTGTGACAGATTTGGTGTGAAGGGATTTCCGACCTTAAAGATCTTTCGCAACGGAGTAGAATCCCAAGCGTATGATGGGCCCCGTGAAGCTGATGGCATCATCAAGTATATGCGTGGACAAGCTGGTCCTTCTTCCAAAGAACTTAAATCGCTTTCCGAATTCAAGAAGTTCATAGGAGGAGACGAAAGTGCCGTTGTTGGTGAGTAATCGCACTGCTGATTTGTTCGAGCGTTCTATTTCCATTTTCGTATCCATAGATATCTAGGCTTCTTTGAGAATGAGAGCAAGCTGAAAGATTCATTCCTGAAAGTCGCTGACACCGAAAGGGATCGCTTTCAGTTCGCGTACACTTCCGATAGCTCTATACTCAAGGAAACAGGATATACAGAGTTAGTTTAAAATTTCAATGTGTAATACTGGAGGCAACTTGTTTGTACACAGTTAATTGTACTTTAAATTTCATTGAATCAAGTTATTCAGTTACAGGTAAGTGAAAATATTTATTTAATAAAACGAGCCATTTTTTATCCTTGTAGTGTAAAGGATTCTTGGATGTGTGATCTCTTAGTGCCGATGAAATAGGTACGTACCGAAATTAGGTACCCAGAGGATTGTTGGCTTTTTTGTTTTGTATGACCCGTCTTCACGTCTACTGTGCGAATCCGACACTTCTCACAATTCGTTTCTCGCATCCATTGTTCACGAAGGTCTTCCAAGTTTTTACGTGTGGCTTCGGTTGTTGCTTGAGGGTTTTCATTTCATCTTGAATGTAGTAGATTGATGGTCGTGTATAAACTTCAGATGTGAATCTTTCCTACATTTCGAAAAGCAAACGATAGCTCTACTTCTTCCAATCTTAAGAACTACAATCGTTCTACTAATGTTATACTTAATAACGATATATCGGAGTCTTGAGATAGCCAGGACTAGCGGAGTCCTGACTGGAACGTTCCTAATTGGACTTCACAGTGATTGTTTTCCTCAGAGCAGTCCTATACCAATTCCCCGACCCTGGAGAGATGAGAGGCTTGGTTGTTCCGGACCGGAATCGAGCTAGTACCATGGTCAAGATTATGGACAGCGCTAACACTGTGCTATTCTCCCATGCTTTTAGCTTGAGGCGAAATAATAGGCTGAAACAGTGGACTTCACATTCGTACTTCAGAAGATCGTTTTATTGGAGTTGTAATAATTTTTGTTATTGCTTGTTCGGAGTGCTCATTTTTCGTTAATGGAATCATTATGTAGAGTTTAATTGATTGTCTTTGTGAATCCACAACAGAAAATTGATGGACTTCGACGGATATTTTTCCTCTTCGCAGTTTTTAATTTTTCTTTTGTTTCCGCAAAATGTGACAACTGCATCAGGACAGTATATTTTTGATGTCTCTGTGTTTGAATATGGGATTTCATACCTCTCTTATTGTGGCGTCCATCAGGTGTTAATCCTTTTTACATTTCGAAAAGCAAACGATAGCTCTAATTCTTCAGATCTTGAGAACTACATTCGATCTACTTATGTTGTGCTTTATAACAATATAAATAGTAGTAAAATAACGCAAAAGACGGACTTTCTGTAGGCCTCGGCATAATTATTCAATGTGTTTATTTATATGTCCTTATGAACCGATTTTGTTGAGGTGATCCGAGGTTGGTATAGTTGTTGTTGTTGCTATTGTTGTTGGTCGATGGCTGACCTTTCGGCGATTTCACCTTTCGCAGAGCCTGGATGTATTTTGTACAAAATTAGCTTAATAATTCGGTGGAAAGGAATTATAGGATTAATGAAGAAGTAACATAAACCTCATATTTATCAAAGAAAAAAACTACTAGCCGTGTTGTTACGAGCGAGAAACACCCAGGCCCAAAAATCATTTTGAAATAAGACTCTAGGTCTAGGTATGATAGCGATACATTCGTCTTTCCTGTTCATCTTCGGGTTTTTGAAGTTATCCAAAAGGCCTCAGAAGTCTGCGCACTGATATTTTTGATTTCCGCGCTAGGATCCGGTTAGTAACTTTAGAATCATCGCCATTATGCCTCCGTGCCCTATGTGTACCTAGAGGAGTGCTTTGACGAATTTTCCCATCTAGGTGTTTTTTTATGCTTCCGGACACAAAACGGCCTACCCGTTTCTCCAATGTTCTTTTGACCGCTTGGCTAACATGAGATCAAAGATTTATCTGATTTCATGCAATCTCGGTCTCTCCTGTTTGGAAAAATCACGAAATTTTCTGAACTGCATTCGGAATTGCCTCTATGGTCGTTCGTGTACCTCCGAAAATTGTGTGATCTATCCTAAAGGGAGAAGGGGGGCGTGGATTGAATGAATTCAGGTACAATATGCTTGTTCTCGTGTAAGGCATGCGGTGAGGAATACATTGCGCAAACGAGTAGACCTTTTTATGTCCGCATAAAAGAACACCTAGATGGGAAAGTTGAAATTCGTGAAAACACTCTTCCAGCTACACATAGGGCACGAAAGCATAGTGGCGATGGTTTTGGAGTGGCCAGATCGCAGCACGCGCAAGACTCTTGAGGTGTCTTGGATAAGTTTCGAAAGTCCAGGGTGGCATCTTATTTAAAAGTGGTTTTCTGACCTGGGTGGGTCTTGCTCCTCGTCAACGCACATGCAGTCCCACTCGTAACAGCACGGTGAATAGTTTTTGACCAATATGACTTTCATTTATTTATATGTTAAATCTTCGTTAGTACTGTAGTTTTTCCGCTGAATTATTAAGCTGTTTTTGTATAAAATTCGCCCAGGCTCTGAGGAAGGCGAAATCGTCCAAACGTCAGCCCTCGACTAACAACAAGAACAACAACGACAACTGTACCAAACTCGCATCAGGTCAACAAAGTTGGTTCATAGGTAGTGAAATAAAGTGACCCTGCCTCGGCATCACCAAGCATCTCTCCCCTTGGGGCTCCATAGATTGGTACCACACTTTTCGGTAAACAACTCATTCTCTGCAGTCACCGTGGGGACGCTCTATCCTGCTTGGCCCTGAACTCCAGGGAGAATCGTTTAGATGAATTGAATGCCGAAAGTTTTCCGATCTGTAGAGTAGATGTGAGGAAGGGCTGTTTAAAAAAAGCAGTTGTAGTGCATGCTTAGTTATAGGTTCCACACATGTACAATCTTCAACACCCTATTCACCTCACGTGCTGTTTTTGTTAAGAAATTTGGAAGTCGATTCCAGCTATGAATACAGTCAGCCTACGTATGTAAACAACATGTTAGCCCTTCGTTTTGGACGTCGTTAAGGTTATTTCATTTCTTTCGGAACATTTCTAATATTATTCTGATCCACCTGTCTTCTTTTCTTAATATGTGTTTCCGATCCATCGTTGTTTGTTCCTAAAGACGCAGTCTGCTGAATCTCTGAAATGGGTGTTAATGAAAGACCGAAAATTAATTACGAGGACCTACTTAGTATTGAACATACCGGTTCATTTTTCGAAGACGTGGTTAGAGTGACATGTGAAGTGCGCAACCTTTCCGATGTAATGGAACCATCAGTTCAAGATTCTTCTCCATAGCACGATAGCTAAGGGCCGTACTCTTAACGCTTGGTTGACTCATCTGGTGATCCATCCAGAATGAAAAGTTCCTCAACAGGCTGTGGTATTCACTAACCGAGCTCTCTTATGTTTATCACTTGGTCCTATATTGCTCCAGAAGAACCCGTTTTGTAAATGTAGGTACGCTGTGGTAGCATGGTATACACGAAGAAAGATGGCTGAGCACCAATGAACATGGTCAAACAAAAGGCGTCATTGGTCAGAACGGCGACAGTGCACTTCACGATATGTTACGGAGAGCGCTTCCAAGTCTATACATGGAAAACTGAATGTCTACATAAACCAAGACCATGATATAAAATTCGATGTGGTTTTTGAAAAACGGCAGGATTGATCATTCAAGGATGAAATCGGGAAGGATCCTGAGCTCAGTGTTAGTAGCGTTCTCTTCCTCGTGTTCCTATGTAGTGCCAACCATCAGAGCTATCAACGGTGCAATAAATTGCAACTTGCGAATTTCGAAAATTGATAGCTAAGCATTGTTCATTAACTTTGCTATGGTAAACTTCAGTGCAAGGGCATGGATGGCACAGGAATATGATTGCAAAATCCTGAAGTTCGAAATCAAGCAGCGCAGTAGGAGAACAGTTGTGAATTGCTCGAAATATTTTTCATTTATTTACTTCTGTCAATGTGTAGCTGAACTTTTTTGAGCAAAATTCGTGTAACATCTTCATGGAGAATCACGAACATAGGAAAATTTATTTTTTCAGTGGGTTCTTATGCGCTTTCATTTCTTATATTGCACTCGTTTACGGAACTCATCGATGGTCGTCGGTAATGCGCATCATGTGATTCTACCGACTTGTTATGTACGTTCCTCATGTCGCTTATTTCTATTACAACTGCGGAATATCTGAAGGTAGTGGTTTCTTGGTACGGGCATTGGACTCATATTTGTTCTTCATGAACACCGTTATCTCTAAGTTTAATTAAAATGACATATGTCCATCTATGTCAACGTCGGAAACTTGCGCAGTAAGTTGACTGCTGCGTAATATTACAGTAACGATGTCAGTGTGTGCTGTTCCCAACCGTTGGCTTTTATTCTCATGCTATCCCTTTTGAACTTATGCGTGATGTTCTTGATAGGAGCTGAACAATTCTGGCTACATAGTGCACCATGTCTTCATTTCGATGATGAATTTACACGTGAACAACGGTGTAGTTTCTTCAAAAAGCTTTCGTGAGCGCTTTTGTCTCATCTGAGTCGGACGTTTTTTGTAAATCGCTAATAGTAAGATAGAGCGGAATAATGTGATGCAGCAATACTTTGTTGGATGTATTTTGTCCCGTAGTCCTTGCAATTATCTTTTTGGGTGATCGAACGTGGTAAAACTACTACCAACTAAACTAGGACCTTACTCATTTGTACATTGTACAAGTCATACTAAGAGTAAAGAAACGCAGAAGAGTGAATGGGCAGATGAAGTGACAATTGAGAAATAGTGTCTTACAAGTTCTCTTTCATTTACAACTATATGGTAGTATCGCTTTTCCATTGTCTGGGTACGTTGAGTATCCTTCGTTGGGCATTTCTACATGTAGTGTGAAGCATGCATTTAGGCCAACACCTACGGTTCAAGATGATGTAAAAGTTGCCTGGAGAGCAACGAATTGAAGTGCAGAATTTCCACATGCATTCTTTCTGGACCCATAATATCCTGGAACGTTTTGGTTTTTGATAGGTGGACTAATAATGGATTAAACAGCTTGATGAGTATTGGATTTAGAAAGATTGTTACTTTATGTCTTATTTTCCTTATGTAGCTGATAATGGTTATGGGCTTAAGTGATAATCAACATAGTGAGCAAAACCATTTGTCGATTGTAGCTTATGTCTTCCAAGCCGTTTTTTAAAGTTGTAGACTTCGGTTGAGTAAACTGAACCTTAACGGATACTGGACGCATTTTTGTCTCACTCCTATATTTTGATATATTCATATAAGACTCTTGTAAAATAATCCACAATAAACACAGTGAAGTAATTTTATTTAAGTGATATCGTGGTATTCACGCCGAAACAACTTCAAAACAAGTTTGATCCCAAAGAATTCAAATATGATGGGAATTATGATACGGACAAAATCAAGAAGTTTCTCGTTCATGAAACTGTTGGAATGGCTGGAATTCGCACCCAAAGCAATCTGTTCCAGTTTGAGCAAAGACCTCTTGTAATTGTTTATTACAATGTAGACTACCTGAAAGATCCGAAAGGTATGTGAAGCATTCTGGATTTAGATTCCACTGAAGTTCTCTGTTGCTAAATTTTGATTGTTCTTTCGAGTTTTCAGGTTCTAATTATTGGCGCAATCGTGTTTTGAAGGTAGCTCAGGATTACAAGCGTAAGGTTCATTTTGCTGTATCAAACAAGGAGGAATTCTCATCTGAAGTTGATCAGAATGGACTTGCTATGCGTAAAGATTCTGACAAACCTATCGTTGCCGCTTTAACAGATGAGGGCAAATTCCCAATGGATGACGAGTTCAGGTTGGCAGTGTAAAGTTTATGAAACGAAGTCTCTGAATTGAGATCTATTTTTTTCAGCGTAGAAAATCTTAAAGCATTTGTTGAAAACTTACTTGCTCGCAAGCTGGAGCCGTACATGAAGTCGGAGCCAATTCCCGACAACACTGGAGTCCTTAAGGTCGTTTTGCCTACGTCAGATATAGATGTGAAGTTAAATTTATCAAAGACATGTTACTCGTTGCAGGTTGCAGTGGCGAAAAATTTCAAGGAATTAGTGATGAACTCCAAGCAGGATGCGCTCATAGAATTCTATGCTCCATGGTGTGGGCACTGCAAGGCGTTGGCCCCGAAGTACGAGGAACTTGCAGAGAAGGTACGATTTTGTAATCCATTTTATTAACGAATTGCTTATGCATTTTGAAAACATCATCCTCAGCTGGCAGACGAAGATGTCCTCATCGTAAAGATGGATGCTACGGCCAACGATGTACCACCTCTATTCGAAGTCAGAGGGTAGGTGTAGAATTAGTTAGTGGTTTTTATTTGACAGAGCTGTGTTTGTAGCAAGTGTCTTTGTTGCAGATTTCCTACAATATATTGGTTACCGAAAGGGAATAAGGAGTCTCCACTCCCCTACAATGGTGGTCGCGAAGTGGATGATTTCATTTCCTTCATCGCTAAGCATTCAACCGATGGCCTCAAGGGATATTCACGTGATGGAAAGAAGAAAAAGACAGAGTTGTAGGCTTGTAAGCTCTCAGTACTGATTAAGCTTTCCCAACATCTTGGCGTGGATTCTGGAACATACTCATGTGATTAAGTAGCAGTTTTGTGATTTCTATTTTTGTTATTTATTTATTTAAAGGTTGGTTCTACGGTTGTTTGTTGTTGTATAGGCTGAGGATGTGCCTTGCTTATGGTTCCACACTGTTTTTATGCAGTAATTCTTTGTCAGATTTAATAAATGGTTGTTTATACTTGTCCAGAAGCAGTTTTACACGTTCCTTTACAGACAAGAGGGGTGTCTATTCATTTTCCTTCCAGTTAATGGTGGGAAATTTGCTATTTGAAATGGCGGGTGTTGGTCTCATTTGGACGCCAGTATTCTGCGTGCGGTTGCGTCGCGGCATTTTATGTTTAGTTAGGTCGTAGAGATTTTACTTGTATGGGTCATCGTCAGTTACGTCTAGAGGCTATCTTCTACATGAGGGGCAAGCAAGGTGTCCCCTTTCTTCACTGAGCTGACCACTTCTCTCTGATCAATGCACAGCTTCCTGGTTAACATCTCATATACCTGATAAGCTGACGATCTTTAGCACCAGATTGTGTGCGCCGGATTGTACACAGGGCGCTATGGCGCCGGTGTAGCTGTTGTTGTTATAAACTTTCCTACTATAGGGAGCTATGACGGGATGGATTTTAAGGATTTTACTTGGAAATACATATTAGTTGTATACGTGTGATGTTACGTTGGTACGTCACTGTCCAAACGTACCGCTATGTCTCATTGCTGTTATCAGGCCACGTATGCCGGAGTATGGGTGTGAGGTTGCGTGTCCCTTCGAACATTAAAACAAATTGTGGTCATCTTTATCCTAGTTTTCGACGTGGTCCGTGTTGATAATGTTATGAAATACGTGTATTTTTAAGTACACCTTTGTGAAGTTTGACAAACTGTGAAACGGCATAGATCATACTGATATGTGGCAAGACGAATCAGAAGATTCGTCTTCACGTGGAAGTGAAGAGGAAGTCAAACAGACTAGTAACGATGGGACAGTAGCCGATTCTAAACTAGAGGTGAAGGACGGCTCCAGCACCGCCGAGCACGATTCGGACTACGAAAACCCTGAAGAACAAGGTATTCACGCTACGCTTTTAACCTCGGTACTGCTATCTGACAAGCATTCCGTAGGTATCTAGTTCCGTATGAATACTAACAATGAGTTTTTAGTTACTGTGAAGTCATTTTTAACGTTGTAAACGGTCGAAGCAGAGCGTACATATGTTTTCCATATCGCATTTGGCTTTTATTCCTGCTTAATAACAAATAGAACCCTCAAAGAAGATCTTATAAACTGAATTGTAGAGATGAAATCTATTGAATCTGTGGTGGCACCCTCCGAAGCAGTATTTTTAAGGTAGAGCTGCGAGCACGCACGATTGGGGACATGCCGGCCTACGCCCGTCCGTTTGCCAAACCCGCCGTTCTTCCCTTCTCCCTATCGATCTATTTATAGCAGACTCTTGTATGGTAAATGGGAAACTGATTTGTTCACCGTGTGGCCCCTGAACGTGATTTTACACGTCATATCTGGGTTCACTGTTCGAAAGGATTCATTCGGGGATCGCTTAAGTGGCGCTTCATCTCGAAGTTATTATCACTGTTTATCGCAAATCCTGTGCTGAATTACTTGATGGAAACTCTTTAGAGCACTTCTTTGAAGCTTATTGCTATCGATATCCTTCAGAAAAGTTCCTGGAAATTACTGAGAACGATATCGAACTGAGGCCTTATCAGTTTTTGAAACCCATTTATAACAATTTTCAGCCACCGTGCTAAAGTGCTTCTAGTTTGCTAAAACTCACCATAAGTGGTAATCGACGTAGCTCTTGCTTTTGCAGTGTTATTGGCCTAAGCTTGTGGTTCTTTCTTGTGTTTGCGCCGTTTCTTAGCTCATAATAAATAGTGCTTAGTGGTCTTTTTGTGAAGCGTAGAAATAACTAAAGGATAAAGGTTTTGGCGTTGAGCAATCCCTGAAAAATGCACCATGCATTCGGCTTCATTAAGCATCGCTGGAGCTGATTGAATGCATATGTGGTCTTATCGAGCCAGTGTTGCCATTCTCCCAGTCAAGTTTGGTACTAATTTGCCGGCCCTGGAGGGATGGAAGGCTTGTGAGCCATGGGCACGAGGATCAATCCAACGTGTGTGCTGCAGGGCACCTGTGACTACTGCGCTACATTCAAAAAGAAACCAGTTATGGAAAGTGGTTGTAGGTGAGACCGTGTATGGTGTAAATATTGAGGTGCAAATAAGATTTCTTCGTAAACATTATGTAGTAGGTCAAAATTTTGCTTTTCAAGCTTTGTAGAGGTGTACAGCTCTGTGTGGTTGATTTCCATCTTGATTGCATGTTTTGCTTTACCTGTTTTGATCTTAGATAAAGTGGAGGATGCAGAGGATAGCGACGACCATGTGGGAGAAACCAGTTTTTCTTCAACGTCTTCAATTTCTGATGCTCCCAGGCGTCGGCCGAAAGGTCGACTTGATGATAAGACGCGAAAAGTAGGCTTTAAACGATATCTAGTGGTATTTTTTAGTTAATAGGGACATATTTTTCAGTTACTGGAAGATAGCAATTACTTGCGACGATCATGTCGTGGAAAACAGGCGGGGTGTAACGTGAAGAACGATAGTACATCCGAGGTTCGTTCGATTGTTTTCGTCACAATTTTCTTTTCCAGAAGGATTGTTTTTTTTTGTTTTTTTGCTTGCTATTATTTAATTCTGTGTGAATTTGTGAATGCTTTCATATCATATGGTGGTTGTAGGGGAGTATAGCACGCGTACAGCTCAGTCGTTTTGAAATAGCGCTACTGCGGTAGTTTTAAAACCTTGGTGTCAGGGATGGTTAAGGACATTTAATTAGATATTTTCGCTTCGGTCAAATTTACCTTCTGAGTTCGCAAAGATTACAAGTTAAATAATATTCACTTATATACGCCCACATACCTAGTCACATGTGACCCAGGAACAGGAGCTGGGACACGTATTGTTTAGTGTGGTATAGGTTGATCACAAGAACTCACTATTTGTCTGTCTCTGGAACTGGCGGGAGACGATCCAGGCACTAAGCTGGAGTCATTTGATGTTTGCTTTAACCACTTCGAATTATCCTCCCGACGGTTTACCGCCTCAGCGTGGCTGGGAGGTTCTTGGGTGTCGGGCTGCGGTGTACGGCGGGGTATTCATCCCACTGGCAGGGTCTCCCAAGCTGAGGAGTCTAGCGTTTCCATCAGGAAGCCTAGTTAACAGTAAATCAATACCAGGATCCACCATCGTCCTGGTATTAAAGTCGCATGATGGCAAATCCTCCTCTGATCCACAAGAGCTGCGACTGCCTGTAGTGGTGAAGACCTGGGCCGGACTTTGGCCAGGTTGAGAGACCACAATGGGTTAGTCAGCAAATCTCCGAGAAATGGAGGTTATGCTGCTGCCCGCACAAAGAGCGAGGACGGACCATTCAGTTATCAAGTATCAGGTAAGTATTGTGAATTATGTAATATAAAACGCTAAGTTGGAATGATTTGGACGTTTTTAGACTTACTGACACTAAATGATTTTAAGGAAAGCGGAAGCCTCAGCGATACATCCTCGGATAGTGAAAGCTGCAAACGAAATGGGCGGAGAGCAGTAACCTTGCAGAAAAGGTCGAAAAAGGAATTAATTACTCGTGGGCGCGTGCTCAAATCGTCTCGATCCGCAGTGGACTATACGGAGAAACCATCGGATGAGGACGTATGTTCTACACATACTTGAGCTAAGTTTTATTCTAAACCGCCTCCTTGCCTACTTATTCGTTCAGATCGACGAGAATGATGTTCTCGAGTGGGAGGAGGACCGGAAGTCTCCATCTCTTGCGGTTAATACGGAGACTATTGAACGTGTGCGTATCTTTTTTTTATTTAATATGATCTGTTTTCCTGCTTAGTGTTCTAGTCATAACTCTCGTAGCTAAAGCTGTGTATCATAGGAAAATATGTACCCGCTTACCTTACTTACTTCGAAGTATGATTAGGTGAAATATTGTAGTTGTAGTTGGTGAATTAAGGCTAGCATTGCTATTTTTGCGATGGATATTAGCTTATTCATTGATAAGGATTGCAATTTTAATCCATATCTCCTTAAATATGACTGAGTATTTGTTTTGAAATGCTGTCAAATTTCTATATTAGAAGTACTATTATTGAGACATGCTAATATATTTAGAAATTGTCTTTGGCATTTCCGAATATCGCATTTGCGGGCGAAAAAAATGAAATAGTTAAGTCAAAAATCCGGGACGTTCCCATCCTACTACTTTCTAAAAGTCTTGGGAACACCGTAAGGATAAGGATTTGGTTGGAGGCGATTTTACGAGGTTTCGTTTTGAGGCACGAGCAGTTTGTGCTGCGTCCATTCTACCATCATTTATTAAGGGTGTTCCTAAATTTTTTACCTAATTAATTGTATTTATGGGATAGAGGGCTTGATTTCGAAGCTTATATGTACTGTATTGAAAGAAAAGACTATAGTTCAGGGATCGCCATACTAGCAATAAAAAGTTGAGTACAAAATTACTTCAGGTAATCAAGTCAAGAATGGGTGCACAGGGAGCTACTGGCTCTGCCACAACGTGTTATAATGTGGCAGAGAAAGGCGACCCTAACGATCCATCTGCTGTCGTACTGGAGCAGCAGTTTCTTATTAAGTATGTTTCAATTAAAGGTTTCTTTTAAACTGAAGCAACTATCTACGTTTGAAGATTCAGTGTACTTTTAGAGGGATAACTTCACAAAGGAGCCGTTTTTTAAAAAATGTTTTATGTCTGCAGTGAAGAGGATTAAGCAGTTGTTTTTTCTTTTTTTTTTTTTACTTTGGTTTAGTTTTTGATAAGATCTGATCCGTTATATGAGTTTAGAGAAAATTCTTTAGTAGGTTTGTGTATGTTCAGTAAGCAGACACGAAATTATCAGTACACTATTTATTCCACAATAGCCAACCTTTCAGCAGATTTTACCTTCTTTAGAGGAATGGATCATGTTTTAATAAGCTATCTATTTATCCAAGTACTTTCATGCCCTTAACGAGAAAAAGAACCGAAAATTAGGTTTTAATGGAGGAGAAACGGTTATCACAAAATAATCACAGATTTTTGTCTATCTTCCACTTAGTAAAAGGAGACTAACCCCACAAAGTGCGCATGGGACTAGGAATGTGTTTGTCTCAGATCTCAGATCAAAAAATCAGCTGGGTAAGGTTGCGTGGAAAACATTCTTCTCTGTATTTCACATCTGCATTTTTGGAAATGTTTACTCTGCGATTCTAAATATTGAGTTTTTTCGATAAAGTTACGAAAGTACTTGGCAGTGTATCTGAGTGGATTGAGTGTTAATATGATCCTTTCTGGGCTTTGAAGAAGAAATCCGGTGAAACTGGTTACCTCTTATTTGTTTATCAAGTACCAATCTTATTAGTAAATTCGTAGGTTAATGTCGTTACTTTAAGAATGTTTAGTTAATTTTCTTAGTTCCTTTAGGTGGGTCGGTTGGAGCCACCTGCACAATACTTGGGAATCGGAAGCTTCGCTCATAGCAATGAATGCCAACGGAGTTAAGAAGATACAAAACTTTTTAAAGAAGCAAAAGGAAATGGAAGAATGGTGAATATACGTTTTGGCCAGTGTTTTACACACTTTTCTCTTAGGTACAAATTTCAGGAAGCAAACTGTAGACAAGGAGTATATTGAGTTTTATGAATGCGAGCAAGTGATGAATGAAGAGCTTTATGAAGAATACAAAAAGGTTGAGCGAATAGTTGCTCATCAAGTTAGTGAAACATGTTCGGTTTTACAAACAATTTTGTAACATTTGGTTCATTGGTTCACTTGATTGCCTAGGTGTCTCGTGATCGACATGCTGACGGAACAGAGCCAACTGAATATTACGTGAAGTGGTGTGGGCTATCATACTCTGATTGCACTTGGGAAGACTCTCGTCTTCTACCAGCCGAGATGGTCCAAGCATATCACCGTCGTATTGAAAACTATCGTGCTCCGAGTAGGAATGCTTCGGTAGGAAGTTCTTTAGGGCATATAGGAAAAAAACTTGCTGCTGTAAGAAAATGAAAACAATTTCTTGCTGTTGTTGAGCTAACAAGTAATCTTTGAAGGTTCTACGTAAGAGACCGAAATTCGTGAAAATTGAGGACATGCCATCATTCTTACAATTTGATGCTAAAAATCAGACCTTGCGCGACTATCAACTCGAGGGCTTAAATTGGATGCTCCATGCGTGGTGCAAGCATAACTCCTGGTATGTACTTCTTTTTTTCCAATCTGATCAGTTTGATAGTCCGCTAAGATGGTGTTATTCATATATTCGCGACTGTATACGTTGATTTCGATATACGATGCATACTGATTTTTGAGTCTGATTGAAGTAAGCATTAATCTCATTTGGGTCCTTCCCCTACTGTTTGTTTTGCAACATTTTTTATACTATACTTCTTGTACCTCATCAATAACCTTCCCAAAAAAAAACGTTATGCTAGGCATCGTATGAGAACAGCTTCGTTCTACACATCATAATTCATAAAAAGGTAATCACTGACTTTCGGACGAGTTTGTTGGAATCATTGAGTTACACAGTGAGTTATGTTGGTGTGAGGGTGGGGACTAATATGTCCATGCTGTGCTTATTCGTGGGAATTGACTACCTAAGAACACATCACCGTGGTTTCATGTCGTTGAGAAAACGGGTATATTGTCTTTTTGTTTTATTATATAAAAGTTCTAATCGTTCATGAATCTTCATCCTTGAACACATTATAAGTGTTCGTTTCTTGTTCCAATAAATTCAGTCTTTTTATCTCTTCAGTGGTATTTTAAAGGTTCTACCAAAAAAAGTCTTTCATACCTGGAGTTTTTCCAGTGTGCACTGTTTGCGCTCATTTTGCAATATTTGCGGTCTAAAAGCTCTAATGTATACAGTTTTTAAATACAACTTGTTTTTTTTTACTGTCCACAGTTTTTAAAATTCAAACATTTTTTGGTTCTTCGTGGGAATAATCTAAGCGTGAAATGTCTGTTGCATTAGGAAACGTATAGAGCTGGTTTAGTTGACATGATTAGCATGACATTTCCAGTGTTAATTCTTTATTTCACTTGCGGCTTTTCTCATATATTCACTTTCCACTTTAACACTGAGATATCTGCAAAAGTTGGGCCCTAGAAAAGATTCGAACCCGCGAGTACCATTTCGGGGAACTCACATGTTACCCACTCCACCGCTGATGCCCCTGTTTTGCTTTTCCCTCACCCAGTTTTCTACCTAACGGTGCCACCAGCATTCACCCATAAAGGGTAATAGCAGATTCGAATCTGGTCTGGGGTCCAGGTTTTGAAAATGTTTCGAAATCATAATGATTGTATTTCACATCATAGCCTCCCGTGGAAAACACTGCACAGTAAATAAAGAGTACACATTATGATTTCGACTAAAACCTCAGCTTAACGAGGTTTAATACCGACCTGTGCTCTCAGATCATTTCCTTTGACGGTTAATTACTGATGACACCGTTAGGTGGAAAACTGGCTGCGAGGAAGGCAAGGCAGAGACCTCAGTGGTGCAGTGGGTAACATGTGAGCCCACGGAAACGGTGGTCGCGTGTCCGAATCTGGCCTGTGGTGCAGGTTTTGCAGATATCTCAGCATCGTAGTGATTATATTTCACATCATACCGTGCAGCAATAATAATAATAACAATAATAATAGGCAGTAAATAGAAAGTAAGCAGATTTTTCCAGTTTCTGTCTTTTCATTTTCTGGTAGATAACCTTTTTGGGAACCCTTTCTATTTTTCGGCCAATTGGGTCTTCATCGTGAATAAGCAATTAGACAACGAGAAACTTGTGTAAATATCAACTCCCAGTGTACAAATGACTTGGTTTATCCAGTAATTTTTCCTTATGGTTTAGTACCAGCGATTCGGCCACAGTTCTAGTTCTGGAGTGGGCCACACCTGAATACATCATAGTTCTACATGTTTACGCAACTTTTGGGCTCAATTTAAGTAACCTGATGACATCCTTGTGCTTCTTGTGTAGAATATATTGGTGGGATGCCGCTTTATTCTAACGGTACGATTAAAGAGTACACAAATTTTTGGCTGACCTATTTCTGTAACTTCCCTCTTAAAAGGACGTCTTCTAAAAACTTAACAGGAGCACCAATAATAACTTAATTTCACCGTAGAAGTTTAGCAACTCCCATCTGAAAGCATCGATCAGTGAGTCTTTCTATGTTTTCAACAGTTGTGACTCTCCACTACTTGCCTCTTTCTTTTCCGTATCTCTTCATTTCTTCCAAAACCGAATGTCTTCCATAAATAATTGGTGTAGATATATCGATTTCGCTTATTTTAGTAAAAACAGTTGGTGCACTTAAAAATAACTGCCATCAAAAATACATTGCTCATAGGCATGAATCGTTTGTTCGAGTATTGTTTGAGCATTCACTCGCTAGCATAAATCATTATCACGTTCATCTTCATCCTTCGATCCATCTCCTTCGGGCTTGATGGGAAGCGTAGAAGATTCTCATCGTCCTCAGTATCTTCAGCTTCTTCCTTATTATTTTCGCTGTATTAGCGAACAAAACTAGGTTGTCTTCTAGTAAATAGATCGTTTTTCTATAGGCTATGGAATGGATGGATGTTAGAAGCATTGAAAAAACAGCCAAATATGCTCTAGAAAACCTTACAAAGGATGGCTACACAGTGTCCGAATAGTGGAGTATTTCTTTACAGCAAAGAGCTAGTGGTGTTTCAGAAAGTATGGAAGCATCTATGTCTCTTCCGAGCATGGAGTACATGTTAATTATAAAAAAAATGTGAGACATTAACACTCTCCCGACGAGTGACACCTGTAAATGTTGTAGTGGTTTAGCGGAAGTGGTCGGTAAGACACCTGAAGGTCTCATTTTCTTTTTGATGCTTTATTTTAGCACATAGAACTGTTTCCTTGCACTTTTCGTTATCATTTCATAGCTTGTAGAACCAGATATTCTGTTGAGCGTTGGTGGGGAAATGTTCTATTCTGTACTTGGAAATATACAAAATCCGTTTTCAAAACGAGTTCAGTAACCAGGAATTTGGGTGCTAATTGGCTACTATTTCTATAATAATTGCTGTACTGAATGAAGGTTATCGTATAGAATGTGCGGATACGAAATATGCATAAATAGGGATCCATGAGTTGCAAATCACTTCCAAATGATGACAGTAATGTGTTTGTGTGATGGACCATAGTAAATTTTAGGAAAAAACGTATCATTCATACCCACGGAACGATAGAGCAAAGTCTTTTCTACAATCTATTCGTGTTCGTTGAAAATTAGGCGTCGTCCAGTCCGGAACAAACGTCAAAATAGGCGTTGTCGCGTGAATGTTAAAGGGGTGCGCTTATTTTTGAAGGATAACAAATGTGCAATGAGTTCAACTCATATAACCCGTGAAGAAAAAATAAGCATAACGTTTGCTGCAAACAGTAATTGGTTTCACGTTGTCGCTAGTGTGTTAATATTATCTACATGGTACGTTTAGTTTATTACTATAACGTCTTTACAGCATTCTCGCGGATGAAATGGGATTGGGTAAAACGATCCAGGCAATCGCGTTCTTGGCCACTCTGTACCACAAATATGAACTCTACGGACCGTTCTTAGTTGTTGTTCCATTGTCTACAATGGCAGCATGGCAGAAGGAATTTTTACAGTGGGCACCAGACATGAATCTGATCACCTATATGGGTGATGTGAACTCACGTGAGCAGGTGTGATAATCTTTTTTTAAATAAGGCTGCTAAGAAGTTGGTTAAGTTGAAAAAATTTGTCTAACCAATAATACTGAATATTGACATCTTAAGATCCGTCAGTTCGAATGGTATATAGCGGGAACAAGGAAAATCAAAGTGAACACTGTCCTTACCACATATGAGATTCTTCTTAAAGATAAAGTGAGTCTTTGTAGTTTAAATACAGTTATGAGCATATGGCATTCATAGTATTATGCAATGTCACTGCTTAACTTGCACATTTTACAGCCTTTCTTGGGAGGTTTTCAATGGGCTGCTTTGATTGTGGATGAGGCACATCGGTTGAAAAATGACGAGTCTCTATTGTACAGCTGCCTTTCTTCATTTAATTGTGATCACCGGCTTCTTATCACTGGAACACCGTTGCAGAATTCACTGAAGGAGCTATGGGCTTTGCTGCACTTCATAATGCCTGAAAAGTACTTGATTAGTATTTTTGGTGTCTTTTCGTTACCTATCGACATTGTCTCGAACTAAATGAGATGTTTTCCTGAGAGCTTCTCTCAAGTATAGTTTATTGTTCGCTTAGCTTGTATTTTGTTGTTTAGATTTTCAAGTTGGTTAGAGTTCGAAAGTGGTCACAATGATAAGGACCACAAAGGAATCTCTGCTCTTCATCGTAAGTTGGAACCGTTCCTTTTAAGGCGAGTGAAAAAGGACGTGGAGAAGAGTTTACCACCTAAAGTAAGTATGCATAACGTTCTGGTTCACCACAGGTTTTAAGTGCATGTCATCATTTTAATATTACGCTTTGGAATACTACTCGGAACTCACGAATTCCCAATTGTTCTCCGTTTTTTTTCTTGCTTATTTAAAAATTCGTAAGATTTTTTTAGTTGGAGCAGATATTGAGAGTGGACATGACTGCTCAGCAAAAACAGTATTACAAATGGATATTGACGAAGAACTATCACGAGTTGTCGAAGGGAGTAAAAGGTATGTATAAGACCGTTTTCAATTTTCTAACAGTGAAATTTTAAACGAGATGGAAAGGTGGAATTCCAGGTTCCATAAACGGTTTTGTAAATCTCGCTATGGAATTGAAGAAGTGTTGCAATCATACGTCACTTGTGCGACAATACGACCACTTAGAAATGGATCCCCAGGCACGACTACAGGTGTGTTTGAATGATTTTCAGCAGTTGCAGACTTCACATAGACCTATTTATTAAGGGTGGTTGGTGGGCGGGCACGACTCCAGATGTTCGCATTTTTGGGCAATTATTTGTAAAAGTGGAAATTTCAGCAACTTCTAAAATCATCTGGGAAGCTCATATTGCTGGACAAGTTGCTCTGCCGACTAAAAGACACTGGACATCGTGTTCTTATTTTTTCACAGATGGTGATGATGTTGGATATACTTCAAGAGTATTTGCAATTACGTCGATTTCCTGCTCAGGTATGCTCTAAGTTTTGGAACTTTCAATTCTGTTTGTGTATTTTTTAACCAATTTTTTGTATAACGTGAAAGGACTTATCATAGAACACTGGAGCTTATCTCAAAAGCAATGCGGTGATCGCACTGCTCTTGAAAGTTGTTGCTTACAGACGACTATTTCATGTATTATAAAACATGTTTATCACATTCGTGACGACATTTCCGCGTAGTTCCTCTACGTTTATACCCTTTAGTTTTCAATGACGTGGTGCGAGAAAAATTAGTTCCGGTGTTCTAAACTTTACAAACGAGTGACACGTCGTTTCCTACTAAAATGACTGTTACTAGTGAGCAAAGTACTAAAACACTACTACATTGGGTCACGGAGTGTCCGCCTATCGTTGTGCTCTTTCAAGATCTATATTTGGGAACGTTACAGTTTTTCAACTCCATCATTCTGTTGGAAATTTGCACATAAAAAGGATAAAAGGATAAAGTTCTCGGTGTTGGTTAATAACTGAGGAATACCCTGTGCATTCGACTCCGTCAAGCATCGTTAGAGGTGACTGAATGCACACCTGGGCTGAACTTTTTGTGGCCTACCTATGTACTGAGTCAGTACTGCTATCCTCCCAGAGAGGTCTGGTACCAGTTCGCCGATCCCAGAGGGATACAACGCTTGGTGAAATTAGGGCGCAAGATCGAACTCATGTGTATTGCAAAGCACCTCTAACCACTGAGCTACATGCGCCCAATAAATTATGTATATATGTGCATATATACATATGTATATGTGTACTCATACATATATATAATGTATGTATATATGTATATATATGCTTATATATATATATATGTTATAGTGGAAAATAGAACAAAAGGTGGGTGTTCATCCTTTTTTGTGGGTGAAGGACGCTGTTGATTTCGTAACGCTTCCAATATTTTATTGCTTGATACTTATTTAGATGATTCTTATACACATGATCTGCGGTTCACAAAGTTTCGTTCGTTGGTTTCATCTCGCCACCTTGATCGATAGTAGTCATACTGATATATGAGTTCGTTTGCATTTTTAGGACTTCGGGGATAGTTCCCGTTATGAAAATGCCTGGTTCACAGGTTTAACGAAACAAGTGGACTCAGGTTTCCATCGAGGTCTTATTCGTTTGGCTTCTACTCTAGTGATTCGTATTATCCAAGTTTGTATATCAAAAAACTTGATATGTTGAGTTCGAGCAACCGGTCGATTTAGTCGCAGAGTTCGCTGACGTCACAGGAATCCTCTCCGTCCTAAGGAAAAACTAATCGCAACACAGAACCACACCCTCACTTATGCTTACCTTGTGAATCTATGGGAAGTCTTGCTCGACTTGCATTCAGGATGTCAAAAAGGATGTATTACTAAATTTGAGAAGTAATAATTAGTCCAAAACACACCATGTAGACCGCTTGCGAATGTGTACATACTACGCCAGGTGAGCGTTGGACCGCATCTGTATATCATTGCCATTCAAAAAGCATAGAACAGGGAGCGTGCTAGTGGGCAAATCAGCAGTGGAGCAGTCGTTATCTTAAATAGGGGGAATTCAATCACTTTGTGTGTACCAATCCGTTACTCAACTTGCTGGTGTTCATTCTGTCATCCCTCTTTGGCTTCATTCGCCTTTTTTCTTAATAAAAGAAAATCGTACATTATCTGCTATTAACTAACATTGGCAACTGATGGTTCGGAACTTGACATGTTTTATGAAGATTCTCTTCCGTAAAAATAGGTGTTTCTACGAATTTACTACGGGAGATTTCAATGCAAGATTAAAAACCAAGTAAAAAAGAGAAACGAATTCAGATTTTTTACGTAATTTCATAAAAGCGGAAATTCGGAACGTTTTGCGAGGCTACCCTGTACCCCACAAAGCATCCTTCATTTCGTCTGTTCTATGGAAATTCTATCTTAAAAAAGACTGTCACCACTGGGTATGGGAGTCTCTAAACCTAGTGGCTAACGCGTGTGCCGGTTATATCTTTGCGAATAGGAGATGGATACTAATCCACGTCGGTGTACGCATTGTTCATGTTAACATTACTCTTTATAACAACGTTGAAAAAAAACCAGTGATTGGACGATTCCAAATCCGATTAATTCGGTAACCGGCATGACACTAAGATTCCGATAGAAGAATGCGAAGTACTAGTGAATTCTTTGAAACTGTGACGAGTAAGCTGTTTTCAATCTAAAAGCAAGCTCTGAGCGTTTACTAGACAAAGGTAAAGGCTTCTGGAAAAGGGGAAATACTTACGATAAGTTCCTGTTGTCACATATGTCGAAGGGATAATTATCAATGCTATCGCTAAGAGGTGCGCGTGTAGCGCATTACTTGGAGGGACACTGCAGTACGCGTGGGATTGACCTCACTCCCCATACTCACTAACCTTTTCATTCATCCGGGGTCGGTAAATTGGTGCCAAACGCGTCTGGGAGAATAGCAGCAATGGCTGGCTACATCGGTAGGCCACAGTGAGTCACTGTAAAGACCATATATGCATTCAGTTGCTTCTAACAATGCTTAATGAAGTGGAATGCATGGCGCATCCCTCAGGGATTGAGCAACGCCGAGACCTTTTTTTTATTTTATCGGCAAGAACGTAGTACAGTAGGGTCTTCGTCAGTGCCGACAGACGAGAATTCTAGAAGAGACAGGAAAGGAAGAAACATCAATAAACGTTGCTGAGATGTTCATATGTGCAACATTCCGCTCTCCATTCGGCTCGATGAGAATCAGCGGGCTCCAATATCTGACTATAAGATGGGATATGTCACTGCAAAATGTGGTTGTACGCAAATTTCTTTGCATCCACAGCTCTTGCGTCGAACCTTATCATGCTCACTAGAGGAATCTCACCAGCATTCCTTTTCGCAGAAGTTTGAGCTGTTATTAGATGATTGAAACTTTATACAGTTCTTGGACCCACTGATATTTCGGGTGATCGATCGTCTATAAGCTGGTTTCCACCACCAACACACTTTGCAAAACGCATAAGCTTTATCTACAGTTAAAAAAGGTATTCAACAGGTGGATTTCACACCCCACCACACTTTGACGCAAAAACAGTGATAGTGTTGACCTATTTAACTATCATCGTATCGTTTTATTGAATGTTCTACACAAGCTTCTTCTACTTGCATTTCATTTCTGGCGTAAGAAAGTCGTCTAACTTCTTAATTAGAAGATTATGCAAAGGGATGAACCCTTCCTTTACGTCGGAATTTGCTGCCCAATAACACCCACGACAACGATGCTGCGGTAAACCAATGGAGGGATTGTCGTTACAATACAATTATAATTGCTGAATTTGAATGAATAGAAGTTTCCAGCGTCTGGACGGTTCAATGCGGGCTGATTTGCGTAAACAAGCACTGGATCATTACAATGCTGAAGGATCTACTGATTTCGCTTTCCTTTTGTCTACGAGGGCGGGTGGTTTGGGTATCAACCTTGCAACTGCTGATACGGTTCGACACTCTTGTATCCTTCTAATTTTGAATAAACATTCAACACCATATCCATTGAAGAACTTCTATTTATTTCCTTTGTTCAGGTCATTATCTTTGACTCTGACTGGAATCCCCAAAATGATTTACAAGCAATGAGCAGAGCCCATCGTATTGGACAAACTCGACAGGTAACAGTTTTATTACGATAATAACGACTTTTAGAATGGTGTTTTGGAATCCAACTATGATATCGCGTTATGCACGAACCTTGTTTAACTTCTGGGCATGATTTATAAATTTGGTGAGCATTTTAAAACAATGTGCTTTTAGTAATTTTTAGGTGAATATTTACCGTCTGGTGACTAGGAACTCAATGGAGGAAGAGATTGTTGAGCGAGCCAAGCGTAAGCTTGTACTTGATCATCTCGTCATTCAGCGGATGGACACAACCGGACGAACTGTTCGTTAAGATCCATGTAAATAATATATGTAATCAAATTGTCCCGTAACTTCAGGTACTTTCGAAGTCCTCTGTAGCAGGAGCAAGAGCTGTTCCTTTTGATAAAAAGGAGTTGAATGATATCTTGAAATTCGGCGCTGCGGATTTGTTCAGAGAGGGTGATGGAGAAGAGCAGGAACCAGAAGTCGATATAGATCGCATTTTGAGTGGAGCGGAAACGAGGGACGCCGACGATTCCCAGGTGAGAATCCGCGAAATGAGCGCCCTTTATTCAAACTATGAAGTTCACGACATCAGTATGTGCTTCACATAATAAATGACCCGAATGTTTGAAGATTCGTACTATTCTGAATGTGAAGATCTAAAACAATGATATATTTTAGGTCGCCTAGTATATTGATATTGAAAGCAGTGAATGGGCTTTTTTCCTACACGCTTTTTTCAGGAAGGTGGCAATGAATTACTGAATTCCTTCAAATATGCGAATTTCTCAATTAATGAAGAGCAAGACGTTGCTGCGGCCGCACAGCATTCAATGACAGCATCAAGGAACGCAGAGAACGAAGCGGGTTGGGACGAAATCATTCCTGAGGTAGAGCGTCAAAAAATAAAGGAAGAAGAGCGCCGCAAGGTAGGTCTCTCTTTTAAAAGAACTTAGGATCCTCATTTTTTGCGTATATTTATCCCGGAAAATGTTTTGAGCTTGCTGCTGATCTCGAATTGGCTCCGCGACAACGTGTTAGGTTGGAAATAGAAGAGGCAATTGCCGAAGACGATTCTGCCTCTGATGGCGATGCAGAAAGCACTGGACGCAAGAAAAGAAAAAAAGCTTTTGGCGAGTTCTCAGCTGCAGAAGTCAAACGATTCGTGCGTTCTTTCAAGAAGTTTGCTAGGCCGTTGCAAAGGTTAGTTTTTGTGTTGAATATTATCTATTAGCGTGTTTGTTCAGTCTCTAAGACTACGTTCAGTCTCTAAGACTCAGCTCCAAATACACTTAGATTCTCAACATTTACGATTCATGTGCTATAGCCGATCATGTGTTGATATGTAGAATTTGTTTCCTTCTATTGATAAAATTCTTAATGCAGTTCCCAGTATCGACTTTCTGTTAACATCGGAATTGGATTATAAGTGCGTTGTTTTCTTTCTCAGCATTCGCGAGGTTGTTATTCAGCATATGTTTACTTCCGTACAATAACACACATAAAAGACAATCGTGGCTGACGTTTCGGCAGAATCACCTTCAGAGCCGGTTTTACGTGCCTTCCACTAAAGAAGGCGATACTGCCGAAACGTGAGCTACGTTTGTTTTATGTGTGTTATTGTATGGAAGCTAGCTTATGCTATATAACAACCTCGCGATTTCTAAGAAAGGAAACAACGCATTTCTTAATACATCTGCTCCATTTCTTCATAGTAGTTCATTGTTGTAATTCTTTTCAAATGGGCGATTTACAAAAAAGTCGGCATTATCGTTCTTTGAGGCAAACCTGGGTTCAGAACATGTTTTCTTCACTTTTTTTCCTTGAAAACGTGCGGGACCTAATCAGCGATTTTTTTTTCGATGTTACGACTTGGTTGTGTCTGTAAACTAGTTTTTACTTATTACTTTCGCTGTAGAGCTCAAACGTTATAGCACGTCATCGGACGCTGGACTTGCATCTGCTTCAATTCTCTGCAATTCATATGGTCATTTTCGCTGTACTAATGAGTCGTGCTTGATAATCCTCATGTCCTAGACTATCATCTTCCACGTGAAGCATGTAATCTGTATCATGAAGTCCTTAAAGTCCACTTCACATTTTATATTGCAAATCATTTTTGGACTTGCTGCCTAGGCCATCATCGGTGAAAAATATCGTTATTTTTGTTTTTATTTTATTGGTCGTAGTTAATTCCGAATTAAAACAAAAACAATGCCAGTGCGAATTCTACGCTTGAGAATTTCTTGCAATGTAGGCATGTAAGGTGGAAAACTTTATTGAAAGAAAAAGTCAAAGTTTGGGAAAACAGCACTGAAATGGCTGTTTGCTGGTATCGTAGACTATAAGGGCCATTGAATTAGAAACTGTCTACATGTACATTCAGGCTAGAAGCACTTGCACAGGATGCCGAACTTGAAGAGCACAGTGCAGAGGAGCTTCGAAAACTTGCAGAAGCTTTGCTAGAAGGTTGCGAAAAGGCTGAAAAAGAACATTGCCTGAGAAAACACGAAGTGGCGGTTTGTGTCTGTCAATCAGTTTTATTTTATGAACTAAAAATTTTATTCTATAGGTAGTGATTTAGGTCGAAGGCGATAAGATCGTAAAAGATCGCGGGCCATCTTTTAAGTTCTCTGGCGTAATCGATGTAAATGTTCGTTCGATCCGAAAACTGCACAGTGAGCTTGAACCACTGCATCGTGCCCTTTCAGATGGGGGCACTATCGATTTCAAGCCTCCTGCGAAAGCGCGACCCCAGAAGGTACAGTTTTATTTCTGGCAAACAATACATAGAGTTGATGGATTTGTTGTGACACAGCGTTGTTCCTTTTAACATTTAGTGATCACTCAAAATTCTTCGGTAAAGCAATTTCTAATGTGAAGGACTTTTGTTCTCGTAGGGTGTCGTTAAATTTCCACAGTTCATTTACAGGGTTGGGATATTGAATGGACATTAGTGGACGATTCTGCTCTGTTACGTGGAGTTTTCAAATACGGTATTGGAAGCTGGGAAGCGATCAAGATGGACCCTGTGCTGGGACTTGCAGATAAAATCTTCATCAAGGATAAGGTACATACATGCCCTTTTCTTAGGTGTTTTTATATGGGTTCGGTTATTTATACATTATTTCTTCCTTATTGCTCATTTGTAATATTTATATGTGGCCCGAATATGTTTATTAGCCGATTAGCATTGTAAGAGGCTTTAACCTCCAGTATTTTTTTTAGGTTCGGAAGCCCCAACCACGACATCTACAACAACGAGTGGACTATCTGCTGAAGCTCATGGATAAAGCTGTGAATGAAGTGAGAACAGTGCGAACCGCTCAAATCCGGAAACGCAGAGCGCTCGACAGTGATAAATTTACTCCAGTTGATGAAAAGGTGTATACTGAAATCATCCGTTTGGCGATGTTGAATTTCTAGTAAATTTAACATCAGCGCAAATCTCCACGTTTTCTTTTTTAAGAAGCGTCGTGAAAAAGAGCATCATCACCATCATCATCACCATCATCGTCATCAAATGCCGACAGCTTCCATGCGCAACACGGGAGAAAAAACTGTTGCCGATCAATTGGCTTTGGTTTCGATCGACAAGTCGATCTATGGGCAAGCGTTGGAAAACACTAATGACCGACCATTCTGTGGTTCGTTGTGAGCAGTATAACTTTGATCTGTGAAGAAGAAATCAGTTTTTCTTGTATATCATTATCATTTTAGATATTATGGTAGAATATCGTTGAGAAATATTTTTGGGGTTTGAGACATGAATTTAGAATGCGTAAAGATGATGCGACCGGTTCAAAAATACATTAAGAAGCTAGCCGAGGCTACTAGTGAGAAGGAAGCAACCAAATATCTACTCAGGCTTGGCGACAACTGTCGCTGGCAAATCGACGAGTTGTTAAAAAGGTTTGCACTTATATTTCGTTTTAACTGTCTATAATTTATTGAATTTCTACTCTCGAAGAATGTATAGTTAACTTAATTACTTGCATACGTTCTTTTGAAATCATTGTCTCTTAGCAGATTTCGGACCTAGGGTCTGTAATATCCATCCCAAAGTACTTCTTTGTTCGCTATAATAGCAGTTTTTCTTTCGCAGCTTGGTTTCTGCTAGCACTGTTCTTTTACAATGTAATCACTTTTTATTTACCACCTATTCTTTTTTCATGGCAAGGTATGATGTCATATACAACCACTGTGATGCTGAGGTATCTGCAAAACTTCGAACTGCGGCTGTTTGCGCTGGAGATCGAGCACGCCATCATCTTTCCGGGGGTTAAGGAAAAAGGAATGTACAGTAAATAAAAAGTGATTACAATGTGACTTATACTACAGCTTCAGCTTAGCTGGGTTTAGTACCGATTTGTGCTGCCCAGATCAATCCCGTTGACAGGTGATTGCTGATAGCACCTATAAAACACGACTGAGAGAAAGGCGAAACGAAAGATCGTTTGGTGTGGTGGTGAATGCGTTAGCCCCCGTGAAAGGTAATAGCAAGTTCGATCTCCACCGCAGACACTTGCGATCCGGAGTGTTGTAAATACCTCAGCATCGTTGTGGTTATATTTTACTAATATTTTTCTTGAGCATTTCTTATTAAGAATTGGAAATGAAACGAATCAATTTTACTGTTATTTTTAAATTGCCACCTAGTTATTAAATTCAGAAAGCCAAAGACGAATGTACGGAAATGGTACAACTACATGTGGATTTTTCTTTCGAAATTTGTACCTCAAGAACCGATGGAGATGCTAGAGAAGTATCGCGAACTTTGTGCCTTTGTAAGGGATCTATGTTTTCCTTGGCGTCTTTGAGTGTGCTTGAAATTGAATTCTGAAACGTTGAGTGCCATTTATGGTTTCGATTTCAGAATAATCGTCATAAGCATCGTGAGCACAATCATATCCAAAAAGACCACTCACCTCCTAAGCATGATGGAGAGAGGAAAAGGGACGATGACAGACATAAAAAAGATAGTAGAGATTGCTATAAAAAGAGACATCACTGCAAGGATTACAAATCGGAGAAGGACCACAGACCACGTAAATATCATGGAGCATATAAGGTATGGTGGTTTCTAAAAAGGGATAGAAATGTCTTCCTTACATCAGAAAATTGTGATTTCGTAGAGTTTAACAGGGAACGTTTTTTCCATTTGTTAGAAAGTATTATGAATGAAATCCGTTTACAGTAATTATATTGTTGTTACAACATTAATCGTGGTTTTTTTTCGGATAGGGGTGTTCTTTACTATACCTTAGGTCCATCGTGTCCATTATGCCGTCGTATTTCCTGTTACAACGGACCTGCACAATAGTTCTGGAAACAAAACTATAATATTGTGAAGTCATTAACCGCTATGCTGAAGCAGTAGCTGTTTCAAGTGGAAATTTACCATTACCATTAGCTCTCGGAAATTAATGTGTAGTGGTAAGAAAGGGAAAATGAGTGAGTAGTGTCAGTTGCAAATCGGTATCCTCTTAATAGACTGTGGTTGTATGCGCAGTAGAATTGTCCACTTAACGTTTAGTTTATTGCAATAGCCGTATTTCAGGAACGCCATCTTGGTCGAGATGACCCTTCGACTGAATATCGAAGTCCTTTGCAAGACGAATATCGCAGCTCACCATTAGTTCAACCCAGTTTCCTCTCAACCACTCTTCGGTAGCTAACGTGTTTTCTTTCTTTGAGCATTTCCATGAATGAGACCATACCAATATTGTTCACTGCGATCAGCGATTTCGGTGAAGGGGACTGCTTACGGGTATTATTTCATTCTTTGGATTTACGTTTCATCTTCGTTTCTTGTGATATCTCACGCAATTCGGACTAGTTTCATTACTTGTTTTGTAACTTTATTGTAATATGGTGCGGGTAGACGTCAATATAAAATTTTTTTCCGAAATGAACTTGTCGACAGCTGGTGAATACTCACGGTATGTTATGAAATGAAATTGTAAAGTTCGTATATATATTCATTCAGACGTCACCCTAGTCAAGTTGGATTTTATTAATATTTATTATCGCTCTGCAATAATTTATATAGTTCTATTTCTCCATCAATTGAACAGAAAATTCCCCACATTTTGCAATTCCTCTTGTGTTCCAATGTAAATATTACAGAAGTAGGTGAAGTACTCGTGAAGTGTTGTCAACTAACAGTTTAGTGCACTAGCGTTAGTTTAACTAGTTCATATATGACCTTTCATCGAATTGTAATCACATCAATTGAGTTAAATTGGATTTTGTAGGTATTTATTACGGTTTTGAGAGTTTAGATAATTCTATTTCTCAAACATTTGAATGGTAAATGGCATTATAATGAATTTTATGTTATTGTCTCATAGTACACAGTTATATAAAAATAAGTAGAATCTCATTAACAATAGCTAACAATGCTTAGCTTACTTGGATACTTGGATGGCCCACCTTCATTGGTTGTGCGAGTGCTAGCATAATTTCCATTCTTCAGAGACTTGCTGGTTTACCCACTGTGGTTACCTGGAGTCTCCAGGACAGCCTGGTCAAACTCTGCCCCAGGTCATCACCATCACAGACAGTCGCCGCCCTTGTGGATCAAGAAGAAATATGCCATCATGCGACTAGTTTGATACCAGGACGGTGGTGAATCCTGGTACTGGTTTATTCTTAGCTTGGCTTCCTGATAGAAACGCCGGAATCCTTCTGAGCTCGGGAGACCCTGCTGGGGGTTGAATCCCCCCTCTACACATCGCAGCATGACACCCAGGAACACCAAGCCACGATGATGCGGTAAACCGTTAGGAAGCAGTGCTTTGCACCTTTCAAAATCGCTGAAACCACTTACATAGTTATAGCAAGTAGCTGCAGGCGCACTTAGGTTGCTCGACGTAGTTGGTACAGTAGATCGAAGTGACTTTCGTATCAAAGGTCAACTAGTCACATTGAGATATTGGAAGAAGCTCGATTCCATGATTCTATTGCAATATACTTGGGAATGAAGATTTTGGTACTTAGTGTTACCAAGTGGCGCGCAGCTGGCACCGATAGGGTTATCCTTTCTGGCTATCTCATCGAGCCATTCGGTGAGTCCTATGCTGTAGTTTAGGGAATGACGTTCTACGTTTCGACAATTCTACAGAGTGCCGTACGGATGGGTACGAGTCACATGTCGCGCAACCGACAGTGCATAGATTGAACCAGCTGGTCTACGAAACCCTGCGTTATTCATCAAGCTTTCTA
Organism: Angiostrongylus costaricensis; assembly: GCA_900624975.1. NCBI lineage: Eukaryota > Metazoa > Nematoda > Chromadorea > Rhabditida > Metastrongylidae > Angiostrongylus > Angiostrongylus costaricensis. The sequence continues at coordinate 111,142 of UYYA01000054.1, forward strand.
GACCTTTCGCACACCCGATAGCACGTCTTCAAGTATTTCAGCAGGTTATACGTTAGCAACATCAGGAAACTAAGTGGACACCGAAATTACGATCAACGACTTCATCTCCTCCAGAGCTCCAGAATTTTTGAAACACTAATACATAAGCTTGCTTCTCGTTTGCAGAAATGTGTACGTTCTAATAGTTCTTCTTCAGATTTAATTGGATTATTTGCCCTGAGAAATGCCAGCCTCAAAAAGAAATTAGTATTCTCGATTAATTCCCGAACAACCTAATACATACACGCAGCTAACTCAATCAAGAATGCCACATAACAACCATCGTCGTTCAAGTGATGTGTATTGAGCATTCTCATCCCTGAACAGGAAAGGAAGAGTGCCAGCATGTTATGAAATGCATACGTAAGCTCTCGACGTGAATTAGTGGGGTTAATCGGAAGTTATTTTGTAAGACAGTAGATGACAATAGTGTGATGTCCACAGTTGTAGGAATACCACGCAGTTGTGAATATTAGTGTAACTGACTGCTCGCCTTCTGAATTCGCCAGGCGGGACTTCAGTGTAGTAGATACTGAATGGAGGCCTTGAGACACTGGGTAATAGCAGTTTATGAGACGATGCAAGACGAAGACTGCGAGTTGAAAAAACACTAGTTGAAGGAACTAAAGATCTAACTGAACGGCTTATAGTTTACTAGGACAGACGTTGAAGATACAGTATGCAGGTATAGTTTGAATCGATGATTTTAAGAGATGGCTAGATGGACAGCTGGCAGCACTTTTTTTAAAAGCAGTGCATTCTCATGTTGCTGATTCAATGGATAGTACGGTAGCCGCGAATGCCTTCATCAGAAAAAGCGGCATATGAGCAGCTCTAGGAAAGTTTTTACAGAAAACTTTGCTATTTGGAGATGACTAAGCACTGCGAGTCAAATGCATCTTCGATGAAGAATAGTCAACAGAGAAATGATGTGAAGATAGAGAATATTCGACAACTACTGCGAAGGTTCTCGATGAAATATTCATACAAGGCAGTGGTATACAAAAGATATAAGAAACATATGGTAGTACTATTTTTATATCTATTTTTATAAGACCAGTCTTCACGTCCCTCCCAACGGTTTACCGCCTCATCGTGGCTGGGAGGTGTTCCTGTCCGACTGCGATGTACAGCGGGGATTCATCACCTGGCAGAGTCTCCCAAGCTGATGAGTCCGGTGCTTCCATCAGCAAGCCTAGCTAAAAGTAAACCAATACCAGCATCAACCGCCGTTCTGGTATTAAAGTCGTATGGTGGGAAATCCCTCTCTGATCCACATGGGCGGAGACTGCCCGTGGTGGTGACGACCTGGGGCTAACTTTGTCCTGGCTGACCTTGGGACTTTAGGGAACCACGATAGCTTAACCAGCAAATCTCCGAAAAATGGAGATTATGCTGGAGCCCGCACAACCAGTGAAGACGGGCCATTCAAATTTTCAAGTAAATAAGTCTTCATGTCTACTGTACGGATCTCAGCACTTCTCACATCCGATTTGTCTTTTCGCATCTATCATTCACGAAGATCTTCCAACTTTTTACACGTGGCTTCTGCTAGCCTCAGGATTTTGCCTTTATTTTGAATGTCGCACATTGTTTGTTGAGCCGATTCTTCCTGGAGTCCTAAGACAGCCAGGCTGGAGCGCTCACAATTAGATTGCATAGAGTGATTTTTTCACAGACAAATCCGGCACCAATTTCCCGACCCCGGAGGGATTAGAGGCTTGGCCCGGTGCGGAATCGAATTAGCACCATGCTCGTGATGACCGACATCACCACCACTGTGCTATTCGCCCCATACAGTAGTACTAAAGCATACTAAATAATCTCTAAAAGGTAGAGTATAGTCTCTAGAGTATTGTACTGTACACGTGAAAAGGAAATTATCAAGAATGACATACTACTAGTGCAACAAAAACCAAAGTGTAATTATCAACACACAAATCAGTATCGCATTAGCAATGTTTTTGCCAAATCATTCGACTTACTGGTAGTACTTCTCTCCGCCTACCAATGGCGATCACGAGTACGTAAATCGCGATGAAGTATTTATTCATAAAGTGTTCACCACGAAGATAATCTTCTATTTACTATCTACTGTAATTTTTCACGGCAGCATATTATGTGAAATGCAACCAAAATGATGTTGAGATAAATAAACTCGTCGTTTTCTTTCTCAGCACTCGCGAGGTTGTTAAGCAGCGTACGTTTACTTCCATACAATAACAGACATACAACACAATCGTAGCTGACGTTTCGGCAGAATCACCTTCTTCAGCGCCTGGAAGGGCATAGTGATATGCAATTTACTAGGCCAAACGCTTCAATAACATATACAGAAAGATGAGAATCTAAATGGTAGTCACATGGTCAGTGCCGAAGTTAATAGAAAGTCGATCTTGGAAGCTGACGCTGAGATATTTGCAAAATCTGATCCGCAGGTGTCTCACCACCACACCATGTGGACCCGTAGTTTTTTCTTTCTCTCAGCCGTGTTTTATAGGTGGTATCGGCAATATAGCAATTAGGGGCACGTGTGGTGCAGTGGTCGGAGGCGCACCGCAACACACATGTAGAATCGATCCCTACGCCCACGACCCACCAAGCTTTCCATCCCTCTGGGTCGGCAGATTGCTACCAGACTTGTCTGGGACGACAGCAGCATTAACTCGATACATCGGTAGGAAACCGCGAGTCATTGTAAAGGCCAGATATGCATTCAATCACCTCCAGACGATGCTTTATGAAGTTAGATGCATGGCGTATCTCTCAGAAATTGATCAACGCCGACGGCTTTATCGTTTTTATCCTTTTGTCAGCAAACACCCATTAACGGGATTGATCTGGGAGCACAAATCGTCATTGAGCTCAGTTAAGCTGTGACACGAGACAGGGCTGAAAGAAAGGCGAACGAAAGACTCGCCACATGTGATGGTGTACGCATTATGCACCGAAAAGGGTTATAGCGTATTTCGTCCCCACCGAAGAGACCAGAGGTCCGGAGTTTTGCAAATATCTAAACGTCATTACAGTTATACTTCACACAATACCCTGTCATCAGGGCGCCTGTGGCGCAGCGCTCGGAGGCGCTCTAAAACACACACGTTTAATCGGCCCCCCGCGCACATGGCTCACCAAGCCTTCCATCCCTCCGGGAGCGGCAAATTCATACCAGACTTGTCTGGGACGATAGCAGTATTGGCTCATTACGTCGGTAGGCCACCGTTATTTTAGAGACCAGATATCCATTCAGTCACCTACAAACGATGCTTAACGAAGCCGAATGCATGGAGCACCCCCAAAGGGATTGATCAACGCCGAGAGCTTTATCCTATTTTTTACCCTTTTAGCCTGCCATTAAAAAGTAGTCAGTAAATAAGAAAGTGACGACATTGTGATTTATACCGTAGTTGCAGCCTAACTGGGTTCCATGCCGATTTGTGATCTCCAGATCATTTCCCTTAACGCTGATTGCTGATACCTCCAAAAGAGTAAAAATATTGCTGATAGAAAGGCAAAGCAAGAGCCTCGGCCAGTGTCGTCGGTAGGACACTAGCCTCCCGCGGGGTAATCGAGGTCTCGAAAGCCACTGAGACTCCGAGTTTTGCTTATAGCATCACTACGGTCGTTTTTCACATCGTACTGTGTCATGAAAAAAGAATAAGCAGAAAACGAAGGTCAGAACTTCGCATTCTTAATATACTCAGTTCCCGATGTTTAACACAATTTCTAACTTTCTAACATCGTTCAAAAGCGGTAGATCCTAATGAAATCCATGTGTAGTGTACTGTTTTTTTTAGAACGTGGACTTTCTTAGAATCCCACACCTGCAATCCTGTGGCTAGACTGTTTCTTCATGCTACGTTGGCCGATCTAAATATGAGTGGAAGTTGAGAACTGATCGGGATTTACAGCTTTTTCATAGCTATAAACAGGGTGAAGTAGTGTTGGATAAATGAATTGTACAAACACAGCATCAAGCTAACATACTGTTTTTAATTCTGTAATTACATCACATAGGCAGCAGCACAAACACAGTACCCAGTGTAACATAAAATATAGGGAAAAATATATAAAGGGAAATTCTGACAAATAAGGAAAATATATTAGAATCCCTGGCTTGTAAGGAATTCATCGACATCGGTAACATTTGATTGCAGCAAGAACTTGTTCAGCCGAACCGACTCCGTAGCCTTGAACTATGAAAAATATACGTACGTTTCATTAACTAAAAAAGAAGAAAAGCGAAATTGTATAATTACAACTTCACAATAATCGTTTTTTGGTCTAAAAACATAACCTGCTTGATGGGACGATTCAGTATTTGAAGTTCTTGTGAGTTAAGGTTTTGACAGAAAAAGTTCTGAAATAAAAGTGTAAAAAGAACTAAAAATTAAGCAATGAGAGTTGTGTGAGGTGAAAATTGACACGATTACCTCAACTTCCTGAGCGAACTCATCTCTGCATTGGCGCTCAATCGATAACTTTAAGCAGTGCTAAAAATGGAAGTAAAATGTCGACCCTCCAAATTCTTTCTTACATTTCTCATTAGGTTGAAAGAATGAAATTTACGACCCCAATCGATTTTGCACAAAACTACTCATACATTAGTGCTTCATTTATAAATTCACTTAGGCAGCAAAAAGGACACGAGATGGAGTGGATTCGTGGGCAAGACAGCATGCATACCCGAATTCTACTCATCACACATAAGAAGAGTCTTAGAAGACAAGCACATTTGATGAGCTTGGAAAATCTAACCGTTTGCGATTAAGCAACATTGTCATGACATAAATCACTTACTGATAGCAGTAAAAACTGTGAAAAAAAACTTTACCTGGAAAAGACAAGATCCAACGCCACCGAACTTTGTAGCTAAGATAGACATGTTTTCTTTAAAGTAGTTCCAAAGGAATTCCTGCCCTACTCTGCTAACACTTGCTCCATAAAAAAGCAGCAAATGATCTTGAGATCGAACCTTACCCTAAAAATTATGTTTAGTTAACGACGTATTCTTGTTAAATAAACCCAGTGATTGTTTAAAAATATTTCTAGAGACGAAATTGATCTCAAAAGAAAACAATACGAGTAACAGGGAAGAGGAGTAAAGACGTAAATCGTGAATCGCATATTTGAAAAGTCGATGCAGTAGCTTCGGGTCCCTAGATTGAGCGAGTGCCGTGATGCAGTTCCTTTCAACCTCCGGAAACCCTACCACCTCGAATATATGTATCAATTGATCGTACGCTTCTTCACCACCGTTGCGCACTGCGTTGGTAAAAATCTATAAGAGACTATATACATATCTATTGAAGGAAATAAGCAGTTCATGGAAAAAACAGCATTTTTGAATAAATCAAACCAAATGTAAATCTACAAACACAAAGTCGAAGGTCTGGGTGCAACGGCCGTTTTGATTTCACGTGATCTGCAAATAGTGTGGCCGCTCTGGCGATGGTTTCACCGTGACCAGCCCTCATGAGACGCCCATGTACCACAGCTCTGAGAATTCCGCGTTGAGAGTCTGGAAGATTTAGGAATACTTGGTGAGGATTCTATGATTTATAATCTATGATTTGCATATTTTTATAACATCAAAGAAAAGCCATCATTTCTGCACAGAACTCGAATGCGGTTTATTATTGCTATCAGGTCAAATAAAAAAAAATCCACCTTCGCCATCATGACAATCCCAACCAAGGCGAGCACCTAACTTCTCCATTGTTGATATAATGAAAGAATCAAAACTGAAACAGAACATTTCGAGCACAAAAAAATTTTACAATGAATTCTATGGATGTAAGGTGAATTAGGGTACTCAACTTCCTACCGTTTCGACAAAGGACTACTATCCACATAATCCAATACATTTGAAATATTATCAATTCCTTCAGCCAAGGATTGCCAAACAATATACTCTTCCTCATTATGAAGAGCAGCCAAGACAGAAAGAAAATCAGACATACGAGTACGTCCTGCTTGGACCTAAACACTCGCTGCTTCCATGCGCAGAAACAGCATACAGTACAACGTAGGCAACACTCACAAGAGCAAACAGATCGTTTACTATCGAAAAACGATCAAGGAGAAGCATCTTCCCACTTGACATATCCGAAATCATTGCTTTTATCATGTCGGAGCTGTACTCCACCCGATAGAAACCAGCGGCTCCAGCATTCAACTGCATATTAATACTATATGAAGAACAGTTATCATTCCAAATAGCACTAATTATTAACTAGTTTTCCAAACACCATACCTTTATCCATTCTCTTTCTGTAACATTTGGCACTTCGATTTCTTGCTCACGGTCAACCATGAGAAACTTTCCAGCTATTTCGGCAGGATTTGAAGCAACGCACACATTAATTGGTACCTTACAAAACCATTTGATTCATACATTAGCCGATTGTAAAAGTAGACACATACTAAATTTCAGCGCGAAATTACAATTATGCGCATTGGGCACAATACATACACGTACATGCAGACTCGCACAAGAATCCAACTACTTGATACCCGCTCAAGCGTTAAAACTCAAATCTGATTCCACCAGCAAAGACCGCCCAAAACTATACAAATGAAAGGAACTTCATCAAATATAGACAATGTAATACACTGTCGACGAAATCTTCTTTCACTATCCCTAGCAGTGCATTATTTTATGGTTATTTAACCAACCTGCCACAGTGAATCTTCTAAATCTTCCCCACCATCGGCGATGAATCGTCTTTGAGAAAGGGTAAGAATCCTATTGGTTCCTTGTTGACGTTCTTTTACAGTGATTACAGGATAACCCATCTGTTTCGTCCAACCGGACATCATTTTTGCGACATCCTGAAAAATATCAGAAGAGCAAATTTTGCATACAAACATGAAATAAACGACTCACACCCAACTATATAGCTCCGGTGAAAGAATTTGTTTAGCAACAGAATTATTACAAACTCTACCTGACCAGAAGCTTCATGTAAGGCATCCCACAAGTCCAAAGTAACAGCATTGTCATATTGGAACTTCTTCAAGTACAGTCGCAAACCAGCTTGAAAGGTTTGTTCACCAAGGTAGTGAAACAACATTCGGTTGATGGCATTCGACTTAGCGTATGTAATTTTATCATAAATTTCTTCCAATTCACAAGGATTTTCTATTCCAACCTAAAGTGGAGCAAGATTAGAACATAATTTAGAATCTAATACAATAGACGATTGTCAACTTCCCTCGATAGGATGGCTGTTCCGTAAAGCATCTAGATTGAAACCCTGAGCCAATTCATCATTAACAAAGTGCTCCCAGATCTTGAATTCTGGGCACATATAGCCTACGAAGAGATATTCCATGAATGACGCAAACCCTTCTTTCAACCACAGATCAGTCCACCATTTCTGAAGGAGTAATATACACAGATGTTCAATAATGAACTATAAACAAATTATGAAGGGAAGAAATAGAGAACTATGGCATCACCATGGTCACTAGATTGCCGAACCAGAAATGAGCAAGTTCATGAGCAACAACGAGAGCTACACGGGATTTCTGTCGTGTGGAAGACTTCGACGGATCGATGAGAAGTGCTACTTCGCGATACGTCACCAGTCCCCAGTTCTCCATTGCCCCTAGATAACGACAATAAGATTCATCGCAATCTACGGCGATGACGGTGAGAAGATTTACGTCTCCAAAAAAAAAAGACTTATAGTCATCTTAATGAAGTTGTAAGCATGCCCTCATAGTGAGAGAAAAATTGTCAAAGCTTATTATAAGGTCCAGAACTGTGAAAAAATTTCTAACCCATGCTGAAGTCAGGAATAGCGACGAGATCACATTTTGGCAGCGGATATTCTATACCGAACCAGTCACTGTACCAGTCTATGGCTCTAAATCAAAAGAAGCAATGTGTAAATTATGGAATGAAAGATCAAACAACATTACAGTAACCAACTTTGCAGCCAAATCTAGAGAAAAAGTGCCTTGACACCTTTTTCCAGGAACGGTATACACTCGTATGATTGTCCCATATTTAGAAGAAGTCTACAAACCACAGTTCAGATTTTAGACTGCAAAATTAATGGAATAGATCACAATCACTTGAATATAGTCAAGTTCGCCAACAACGAATGCCAGCAAGTATGTTGACATTTGCGGAGTTCGCTCAAATTTCACCCAAATTTTCTTCAAGCCGTGATATTCGCAAGGTGCAGTCGCCGCAACAGGCTAAAAAGATGGTTACACTAAAACAAAAAATAAAATAAAATAACGTGGATGATTATGCATACACGACAAGAAACATAAGCAGAATTGATAATCAGCCCTATAATGCAGTGTACTGGTATTTTCAAAGTATACTACATTATAAGGCTGATTCATTCACACTTATCTTACCATGTTGGATATCGCAGTCATTCCAGGATCGACGACTAACGAAACATCAAACGTCGCTTTGTAGATGGGCTCGTCGAAGCATGGAAACGCATACCGTGCGTAGGTGGACTAGAAGTGGTTTCAAATGTGCCAAACATTGGGATGTCGAACATATCAAATGTGTGTCTTAAAGTGAAAACGATGGAAACATTGGAGATTTTGGATTAACCTCGAATTGCGTGGAAGCAAGGAACTTTTCTCGATTTAAATCGTCTTTGTACGAACTTCTATAAAATCCACGCATTTTGTCGTTGATCTCGCCAGTATATTCCAGCGATAAGACGATCTAAAAGGGATGGAACGATATTCTACGGAACAATAGAGTTTCTGCCAAAAAACTCTAGCTCACAGTTTGTATATAGATCAAAAACAAGCGAAAGTTATTGAAAAATACCGTCTGTGGAGTGACAGCAGCACCCAGGTCTATAGTAGCGATATTGAATTTCTGGTCATAAACATGATTTAAGTCATCCAGCGCTGAAGGGAAAGGAAACAAGATCATATAGACAAAATGATACCAGTTATATGCTTTCAAAAGACACCTGTGCCATCTGAAAGTGTCACTTTTGCCGCGTCGATCTTTATCGACATCATGTGAAGCTTCAAGACATTCGTCGGTGACAAGATGCGAACTGTGAGATTTAGGCTTCCAGTAAATGAAAACCTAAACACTCACGATTGATTCGTGGACAGCTAAACGTGACGGCTAAACAATGTATAGACCACCTTGTTTACCCTGAGCCTAATTCGAGCAGTTTCAAACAACCAAACTAGCAACTGCTTAGCGCATGCCCTGCACTAGGCAGCGAACTATTTCACCTCAACATTCGTTACTCAAAAGGTGAAACAATAGCTGTTCTGAAGAAATCTCGAAAGAAAAGAAAGCTATATATAAAGAAAAACTACTAAGACTCAAAGTGGCAAAAATCGAGATAAATTTTGGATGAAAGACAAAATAAGAAAGGATAAAGCTCTCGGCGTTGATCAATCCATGAGAGACGCGCCGAACATTCGACTTCTTTAAGATTCGTTGGAGGTGAATGAATGCACATCCGGCATTTATAATGACTCTCAGTAGCCTACCGATATACTGAGCCAGCGCTGCTATCCTTCCAGACAAGTTTGGCACCAATTTTCCGACCCCGGAGAGATGGAAGGCCTGGCGAGCCCGGGGCGCGGAGATCGATTCCACGTCTATTGCAGAGCGCCTCCGACCACTACGCTACAAGCGGCTGTGCATGAAAGAAACCCACAGTTCAGAAACATCTTGAGAAGGATAATAAGAATCATCTAAAGTACACTCATCTTAAATTTGTTATATACAGAGTAGGATTTCAGCCACCGAACTTTGTGAAAATTCGAGATAAGATGAATGCTTCATCTCTGTTCCATATTGTAAGATATGAAAGGTTTGAAAAACATAAATTAAAAGGCAATGCTTCTTATCCTCTTTCTTAGATGAGAAGCATCGGAAGATTTGAATGAATCGAAAAGCAATCCTACTTCGCGGCTTGGCTCTGCTGGTCTACTCTGCGGCTTATCCGCAATCAAAGGGTAAAGCCTATGACATCTATAAAATTAAACGAACAATTCAGAGAACAATAACGTAGGTGAGAAGAAACACGCTCGAAGAAGAGCAGCGATAATACCCTCGACAAAGCACTCACGGCGTTGGAAGCTCAGATATACACTTCACTTTATGAAGTACGGTTATGGACTCCTACTTTCTCTACATGACCCGTATATTCTCGCGGAGTACTTTCCTCCTCGAAAATCTAATGACAACCAATGCACGAGATCCATAAGCGACTAGATTCCTCGGAATGTCAAATGCAGATGATGGATACCACTGCCAACGGTTAGAGTTCTTCACGAAAATGCTGGAAAAAAAAGATATGGTGTTCAACGAGTCCCTAAAGCGAGTAGAACCTACTGTGCTACACTTTGCTTGCGGCAGGGAGAAATGGAAAAACTACAAGCACTTGCTGCAGTTGACGATCAGCGGAACGACAGGTACAGGTAGGATTTCCGTCCTATGTACGTCAAAACTGCCTAATCTATGCAACGTGATAATGGTGCCAATTGTCCAAAATAACTCTATTCACCATGACCCACGGAAATACAACAGTCTTAATCAGACGTTGGATCTATCCAAGTCTATCTCATTATTTTCTCACCATATAAACGTCTAATTCCAAGTTTGAGGCTTATGGTATAAAGATATCATGAATCCCGCGTAGCATTATAAAAAAGGACTAATAAATCTCAATGTTCAGTCATTATACGAGCTAACATATGTTCTATGGTGGATCAAAACAACAATTTCTGACTATGAACCTTATCACTCGTCACTTTCAAAATTTCTGCTGACCAATAACCACCCACCATTATACGATTTCGACATATCTTACAAAAAGCTGTCCACTCCATTAAAAAATCACCTTATCCATTCATTATAACTACTGCATTTCGGAACTTTCTGAGAGGAATGCATTATGAGATCACCTGTTCCTCCTAATACTTGACTGCCAACAATGGTGGATAGTATTCCGCGCTGTTAAACTATGATTTACAGCAGAAGGTGCAATATCTAACACGTTCACTTAAGCTCAGATAACCTTCCATGTTTCGATTTTGAGGCTTAATGAGAAACAGGAATCGTTGTCGTGCTATAATAAACCTATACGCAAAACTACCTTCGATTCACAAGAGCATATGACTGCCTGAGGTGGCTAACCAGGAGCGCTCTGTCAGACAACCGCGAAACTCTGCCAAGAAAAGCTTTCCAAATCAACAAACTTACAAGCAAGCGAAAGTTGTGCTGGAGCTTCAGACTTTCGTGAGGGGGATGTCTACTACCTTGAAGAACCATAAACATTGTTCTTCAGAAAAATCTCAAAAAAAATTGAAGAGAGCAAAAAAACCGAATAGTAAATTCCATGTCATCTTTCAGGTCATTCTGCTTCCGAGGAACATGCAAACACACAAACTCATGAAATTTAACGAGTCTACAGTGCACGAAATCCCTGACCACTGTATACTTTCTGAAGGGAAAACTGTAGAAAACGTACGCTGTCATATCGGGGACGATCTTCAGTTCGTAGTGCTCCGGCGCGGCGAAATCTGGCAAACGTTCATACCTCTCCTTTAGGGCAGGTGCAGGGCAGAAGGCCATCTTTGAACCGGCAATTCGCGCTTGGCTCAGCGACCTGGCAAATTCTGAAACTTGAATCGCCAGTTTGAGAGACCAACAATGACAGAATGATCCACCAGCGGAAGTTATACGTCGGTAACTAATATATGATAAGTGTAGGTAAACAGAAAGCAAAGCACCGCACCAGTGATGGAGCGATCAGCTAGTCCTATTCGTGGATAGCATACTGTTGGTTCTTGAACAAATAGCGCTAAATGAAAAGGAATCAGTAGTTCTAGTAGTTAATAAGGTTGAGGGTTTGAGAGTCTAAAGTTTAGAAACCACTAAATAGATTGTTTCGACCTAACCAATGGGTCCACCCAACGGTCTACCGGCTCATAGTGGCTGGGAGATGTTCCTGGGTGTCGCGCTACGATGTACAGCGGAGGGACTCATCACTCCGGCAGGGTTTCCCAAGTTGAGAAGTCTGACGTTTCCATCAGCAAGCCCAGCTAACAGTAAACCAATACCAGCATCTACCACCGTCCTGATATCAAACTAGTAGCATGGTGGCAAACCTTCCCCTGATCCACAAAGTCGGCAACTGCCTGGGGTGGTGATGACCTGGGTCAGACTCTTGTTAGGCTGAGCTCGGGACTCCACGGAACCACAATAGCTAAACCAGCAAAACCTTAAAAAATGGAGATTATGTTAGGCACTGCACAGCCACTGAAGACAGACCGTTCAGGTATCCAAGTAGGTATACTTATGGTTGGAAAGCAACGCAATACTAGAAAGACCATAAACTTGGACATGACAGTGATCCACCTCTCAGAGGCAGTGGTCAGTTCAGTTGGTCAGGAAGAATAAAAATGACTGAAACGCTACCAAAATATTCAAACCTCTAAGTGTGGACGGTCTGAACAAAGTGTTTCTTGTTAAACGCAAGGAGGACAGCATTCCTCTCCGTTGCAAAATTCAGGGCCAGCCGAGTTTGCTAGGGAACAAATTTACTGACATTTGTCATTCAAATAATCCGTTCTAGATACAGACCCCTACTGAAAAACACATCAAGAGCACGTTCCTGAAATACGGAAACAACCAAGCAAGGAGAAGTGTCCTGTAGAGGTCTAGCACTATGCTTAATTGTCGAAGCGCGAAGGTGGTCCTGGAACGATTGCATTGATGCGGTGGAAATGAACTATGATTCCTGGCATTGGGAGCTTACTGATATTCGGTGGACGCCATTGTTTAGATGGGTTATGAGTTGTGTCTCTGAATTGGTTATCCGTAAATCGGTCATTACTAGTCACTGGTTCACGCGCTTTTGAGAAATTCCGTCGCTCAAAAATCCTGTTAGTCTCAAGCTGTCCTCTGTGATTGATTTTTTTGGGAGCTCGAAAGACTGTCCTTCACAGTTATAACAGAAGTTTCTCATCGTTTTATTGTTTCTTTGAAATCAGACGATTTGGGGATCTTTGATAAGGTGTGGAATATTCATGGAAAAGCGAAATGGAGGGCTTTTTCACCTCTGTTCTGCGGGGGACATGAGGTTGTAGGTGGACTTCCAGGTCACTCAGAGCGCTAGCGAGCCATGCGGGAGCAGGTAGTGCAGGCGTCAAGTGATTTTCTTCGTATTCGACTACTGGAGCTTCTACGCCACTATTCGACTTCTTCGCGCTCCCACCCTTCCTCAGTCTCTCTTCCTCCTCCTTTTCATACTCCTCTTCTTTATCTAATCTGATATTTTAGTAAGCTTTGTTGTTCCTGGGTATCGAACTACGATGTACAAAGAGGGCTTATTTCCACAGTTTTGATTACCGCACAAAGAAGAAGTTCTACATTTGAAGTCTACCAGAGTATGAACAAAGGCCACAATCGCCTCCCTTGTGGAAGGACAGTCAAGAATTGGCAACTCTCCACGCGTTTCATAAAGAGGAGGCTGCTTGTGATAACGACCAGGGAATGCTCCGGTGCCGCTATCGCAAGACTATTCGGAAATTCCCTGCATTGCAGAGATACCTGTAGAATGAAAGCTGGTGTAAAGCCATATATCTTAGTAAATACCGGGCATTTGGACATCTAAAGTCATCGGCAAGGTTTTTTACTCCTAGGTACGATCTTGTACTAAAATCCACCTGATAGATAGTGTTAAACATACTATAACTTCATCTTAACTGATAATGGCGGATTCTAATCATTCGACCTCGTCACTTGTTTTTTACTGCGAATTCTTGTTCAGCAACTTCGAGCGTTCTGACTAAAAAAAATGTTCTCAACGTTTAAAAGTGTCTCTCCAAACATCGTACAGTGTCCTGATTGTTGAAGGGTTTCCACTCAGGAAGCGCCATGTTCAAAGAAAGCACGACCAGGAAGTGATCCTGCCATCTAGACACGTCGCAGTCTCCTCAAGTCGTGTTCAGAATCCAGTTTCAGTATTAGTGCAACTTCACGCGGGTTGCTAACGAGTACTTGTTACAACCACGGATACTAGTTTGAAGCTGAAGCAAAGATGGCTAATGCGATTAGGGCATCGACAGTACTTCTGTTCTCCTCCGTTCCCAAATGAAACAGTTTTTGAAGAACATCGTGACTGGGGAGTAAATTCAGGCCCATGTGAATCGCACACAGTAGCAGCAGTTTCCGATTTTGGCATGATTACTGGATCCGGTGGGAAGCTTGGTGTATGTGGCGAAATTCTATGCTACCCTAGTGGTGCAACTTTGAAAAAATGATTTAGTACAAATTTTTTCCGACTAACGCTCTAATGTCTGTAATGCTGTAATCGATTTAAGAAATTGGCCGATGCCTTGCAAAGGAAACGTACGATGCGCAAACGGGGTCACCTTTTACATGACTACGTTCGTCCTCACGTTATGGAAGTGATTCACAGTACATTGTTCACCCTTAAGAGGAAAGTGCTTTACCAGGCCTGCACTTCGGACATCCTCCTTAAGACTACTACTTTGATAGCAATATGAGTTATCACTTCAAGTGCCCAGATATGGTACGACGTAGTGCAGACAAATTAAATCGGCGTAACTCCGAAATTCATCTCTTGGCGCATAACAGGAGTGTTTAATAACAGGAAGAACGAAACTAGCAACAATACAGGTTTTTCTATTGAAAGTTCAACTCTGAGGAAAATTTCCGCCCTAGAAAAGGATTGCTAGGGAATTAAACAACCTGATTCTATTATACTCAGAAGTCTATTGTTTCAATAGGCCATTGATGGGAAGACAATTAGCGCACTGATTGTTAGGAGTAGTCATTTGCATGATGAATTGAGAAAAAAAAACACTGAATGTCTGTATTTGGACTATCAGATTACTACATGAGAGACATTGATATAGATGATTGCAAGTTTGCGAAGGAATCGGAATTACTGGTTTCAGCCTAGTCAAGGTCAGTAAGATAAGAGCTCGCTAATACTATTTGCCCATGTTACGGTCTTATCGATATCGATTAAGGTCACCCTTTACACAACAATCTTTTCTCAGTGATATTGAGATAGGAGCAAAATTCGGGACCTCAGTTGGGCTTCGAGCTCACGACTACACTTTTACGGGGGCTTACGTGCTATCCACCACACCAACTGAAGCGCTAGACTTGCTCATTAGAGTGCAAAACTAGCTGAGAGAAAGGTTTAGCACGGGCGCCGGATGGTGGGGTGGACAGCATGCGAGCACCTGGAAAGGGATTCGAAGTCCGACTGAGATTTCGAGTTTTGCTGAGATCTCGGCATCCTTGTGATTGTTTTTTAGCTCATTAAGTTCATTATGATTCGGGGGAAGTATGTAGATAATAGGTAGTAGATAGTAGAGATATAGTACAAGTTTCCTCTATATTCATGTTGAGCAAATACGATGTGGTACTTTATTTTTTATTACGGTAAAGCAGACGATTCGACGGATTTCGCCTTCTTCAGAGCCCAGAACGGTCAAGTTGACTGCAATAGTTTTAAAAGCAAAATTATTTAGTAGCACACAGCCACCAGAATTGTGGAAGGGATATTGAGTCTAGATACTCATCTTCCTTACAGTAGTTTGGATATCAAAAACTTCGGTCTGTCTTAGAAAAAATAAGGATAAAGCTCTCGGCGTTGATCAACCCTTGATGAAGGCGCCATGCATTCGACTTCACTAAGCATCGTTTGGAGATGATTGAATGCATATGTGGCTTTTGTGACTCGTAGTGGCCTAATAATGTAACGAGCCAATGCTTGTATCCTCACAGACAAGTATGGTATCAATTTGCTGACCCCGGAGGGATGGAAGGTTTGGTGAGCCGCGGGGATCGATTCCACATGTGTATTGTAGGGCGCCTCCAACCACTGCTCCACACGCGCCCTCGGTCTGTTTTATCGACCAAACTGTCGGATAACAGATCTCCGTTAAAGGATAGTCCACCAGGTATGTTGCTCGTCTCATAACCCTTAGTGAAGAAATGCACTGGTGCATAAATGAGATGCCTTTGTCCTTTTTCGGCCTCCACTGCGAACATGGTAAGGATTCGTAGA
Organism: Angiostrongylus costaricensis; assembly: GCA_900624975.1. Lineage (NCBI taxonomy): Eukaryota > Metazoa > Nematoda > Chromadorea > Rhabditida > Metastrongylidae > Angiostrongylus > Angiostrongylus costaricensis. The sequence goes on from UYYA01000054.1 coordinate 127,251, forward strand.
TTTCGGTACATTTTGCGTCCACTGCATTCGTCGGATTAGCCTTCGAGTTCGTGGCGTCGACAAAACGAACGATAATGTAAGATATCGCGTATGTGTAGGATGAAATAGCGCAGGACCAAATTAACGGGGGACTACAATCTCCTTCTCGAAATTAAAGTTTAGGTATGTGCAGAGGAATAAGGACAACAAATTGCAGTCCAGTTGACCTTTCCATGCCCTAAAGAAGGCGAAATCTGCCGAAACCTCAGCTTTACCGTAATAAAGAATAAAGTCCTCCTGTTTGCTCAACAAGAATATAGAGAATTATTTGATCACTGCCGAGGTTAATAGAAAGTCGATCGTTGGAATTGCTACAAGATTTGCTAGCAACTATAAGTTCTATTGTTGGCAGCGTATGAATCGAAATCAACCCGCATCGGCATGTATTGGAATGTGTGCTCCTTGGCATATCGCATAATAGTGTTCTCTCATCATTGGTATTTTCACAGTGGCTTATAAAACTAAAACGAAAATGAAAAGAAGATAGTGCTTGAGACAAGTTTATCTCTTTATATAATGCAAATCCATGTCGCACCACACCATGAGATATAGATGGAGCGTAAATTGGCCGCGATTGTTGCGAACCTTCGTTTTACAAACAGTGAGCAGCGAGCAATGAGTAATACTATAGAGAAGAAGTTAAGTGAACAACTGATAGTCCTGCGATCAGTGCTGAACGACACTGTACATAGAGGAAAGCAAACTTGATGCATAGTATAATAAGCAATGATCTCTTCGAAGGCGACGACTCGATATCTAGCACTAGCAGAAAACCCACTCCATGAACATCTCATGCAGCATCTTCTAACTGTTCATTGTCAATAGTAAAACATTTCAACTCAAACGCAAGTCGAGCATGCAATGGCGAGCTGTGGATTCTAGTTCGAGTCGTTGATGTGTCGACATTCGGCGGTGATTTTACCGTCGAAGATCGGCAGCACAGCTTCGTCTTCGGTGACGAGACTCCATTGGAACGGTGCTGAGTCGTCCTCGCATGTGCTCTTGAACAGGAACCTGAACATAGTAGTCTCAGCACTTATGCAGCACTGCATTGTACAGGGACATTGAAAAATGCCCAGTACACTTACACAGTGGTGGTGATTAAAGCAAAGCAACACTAAACTAAAGAAAAGCTCCTTGACTATAATTTGTAGGACCTTCCATATGACAAGACAGACATTTCGGCAAAGTGGTACCCCTGAAGCTTGCAGACAGTCGTACGTAATTCAGTGATTACCTACAGACCCTATTCACGAACAGCCTAATTGGTACCATAACGATTGGTTGCCATCATCTCGCTGTCGAAAAATTTTCTTCTAGATCACAAACTATGGCGAATCTATTAATTTTTCCCAATATATGGAAGTAAAAGGATAAAGCTCTCGGCGTCGATCATTCCTTGAAGGAAGCACCAAGCATTCGACTTTATTAAGCACCGTTTGGAGGTGATTGATATCATATGCGTATTTGGCCTTTACAATAACCCGCAGTGGAATACCGATGTGTCGAGCCAGTGCTTCTATCATCCGTGACAAGTCTGGCACCAATTCGCCGCCCCCGAAAGGATGGAAGGCTTGGCGGGCTATGGGTTCGGGGATCAACTCCACATATGTGTTGCAGGGCGCCTCCGCCCAATGCGCCACATGTGCAACATACGGAAGGATTTTGGATATTCACAAGAAGTTCAGAGAAGAGAATTCCTAAGCACTGCAACAAAATCAGAACATATGGCTGAGAGTTAAATAACAGTGAGAGTACCATTGTTAAATATCCTTAGAAGGATTACGATGAAGTCTTTCTGCTATTAATAACCTTTTATTTTCATTATTCGAAACGCCGAACGTTCGACGGAATTTGGCAAGAGTGACGATTTCTGATGGGATTTTCGCCACCATCGGTGGCTGTCCGTTTTCCTTGAGCACCAGTGTTAAGCGCAATGATGGTGTTCCGGTTCTGAAAAAGCACGAGCTTATGGGAACTCCTACAATGTTGTTTTCTCCGACGAAAGTGGTTTTTTAACGGAACGGACGGTGATTTGCAAACTGCACTCTGAGGTAGAATTGCCGGATATTGTCGTCTGGGAAAGCTTCTCGATCCGAGTTGATGGTTATGAAAGTCTAGGCCTGAAACATCTCACTGAACATTTCTTTAATTTGTGAATAATAAATAAATATACAAATAAGCGATGATCCTCCCAAAGGTTTATCCCCTCGTCGTGGTTGGAAGGTGTTCCTGGGTGCCCGGCTACGATGTACAGCTGGTATTCACATCCCTGACAGGGTTTCCCAAGCTGAGGAATTCGGCGTTTCCATCAAGAAGCCCAACTAAGAGTAAAATGACTCGTGGTGGTCTACCAATGCATTGAGCCAGTGCTGCTATTCTCCCATACAGGTCTGGTACCAATTTTCCTATCCCAGAGAGATGGATGGCTTGGTGAGCCTGGGGTGCGTAGTGAATTCCAGGTGTATTGCAGGGCGCCTCTAACCACTGTGCTACACGCGCTCTTCAGTGCAAACTGCAGTATGCCCTACGTACAAATATATCTGTACCTACGTATAATCTTAGTATGTGGATTGCATGAATCTTGTTCACTGGTTTTTGTGGTTTTTATAAAAAAAATTAAACAGTTAAATTAGTTACTCACTACTTTTCTTACTTCCAAAATTCTTATCAGACAAGTACGCACTCTCTGAGCTGCAGAATCCGCTCGAATCAGAAAGCCTGTACTCCACCGACCTAAACTGCAACAGTTTACATCTGGTGGTTTCCTATGTACATGTCCATTTTATTTAAGATAAAGCTAAATAATATGAAAATACACAGATGTAGCGTTGCATTGTTCTCTTATTTGCTACTTACTTATTCGATAACTGAAAAGTGGATGATGTTGGCAGACCGAAAACACTTAGTTGAATCTCCTGTGGAGGTGGGGCAAATCCATTCTCGTAAGGATTCGTCTTCGCCGGGTGGAAATTTGACAGGACGGGAGAAATTGATTCTAAAAAAGGACAATAGTTGTTCTCCTAGAAACAACGCAGACTAGATTGTTATACCAGATCTGCGACGTGTGCCATCGATTTTGCACACGTATTTCTCCACTTCTTCGTCGCTGGTAGTGTCCTCGAGTATTCGATTGTCGTGAAGTGAGGGGAGCAAGGAACAGGCGGCCAGATCTCGAGGCAGATCACTGAAATCTACATTTCTAACAAACACGGACACATTTGCAGCGATAGAATATTTGAAGCAATTACTGTTGTTTATTTATTTTATTTTAATTTATTTTACATGGCCCGTCTTCACGTGTGCGGATCTCAGCACTTCTCACATTCAATTCGTTTCCTCGCATCCATTGTCCAAGAAGATCTTCCAACTTTTACGTGTGGCTTTGGTTGCTGCTTGAGGATTTTCACTTCATCTTGAATATCGTAAAATGCTGGTCGAACAATTCTCTCTGGAGTCCTGAGATAGCCGGGCTGGAGCGTTCCCAATTGGATTGCAATGAGTGATTCTTTTCACAGACAAGTCTGATACCACTTTCTCGACCCCAGAGTGATGATAGGCTTAGTAAGCCCGGAGCGAAATAGAACTAGCACCATGCCCGTGATTGAGGACATCACTACCACTGTAGTATCCCCCTCCTTTAACTGCTGACACCGCTATTAAGCGTTATTATTGAGATTAAATGGGACAATAAGCATCCACATTGCGTTTTTCAGTTCGTGCGTGATTGCTAAAGAATTTTAAACAAGTCAGCCACAAGTTGTTCCTTTTTACAATAATCATAGCTCACCGCGCGAATGTATTTTCGTCGCTTCTTTCTAACTCCTTCATAATCACCTCAAGTCGCTCGGTGAGCACTGAGGCAAAAGCTTCACGAGCTTCTGGAAGATCATGTCGGGTAGAGCCATCTGGGTGCTGAAAAATACCATCTTGATTGAATCCATTGTAAGAGATGATAAACAAGGTTTTAAAAAGACATAAGTGCTTGGGTGGTCTTGTGCACTTAATAAAATATATGTGAACGCAAATATAACTAAATAAATGAATATGCCTATGTATAGTGGCATGTACTTCGAGGTCAGAAGCAACATGGTGGTCATTGAATTGATAGGAATCTTAGAGCGCACAAACGAGATGTATTATCATCTAGTCAACTGATGATCGAGCGACTAGAGTGCATGCTAGCAAAGTCTCCATTAGGCATTCTTGTACACTGGAGTTGAACAGCGCCATATGCTCACTCGAATGAGGCGGCGAGCATCATATTGGATTTGCAGCCTTTGTGAAGAAGTCTAACCATATGGTCCACTCGTTGGGCAACTGATATCCCCGTTGCAGCAGTCACATACGGATCTTGTCAAGTGATTCTAGTTAACGAATTTTACCTGTCCGGAACATCTGCTTCCCGCTTCGACATGCTGATGCTGGCATCGGGCCAGCATATGCATTCATGTCTGATTTTACTGAGAGGGTATGCTGAGAACGATTCCTCATCAGCGAGACACCAGGCCGGATTTAGGAAAGGAATACGGCTGGAACAAAGCGTTCTTCCTGCTTAACATAATATGAAGACAAGTCCGTACGACTGTCGAAAATACAGCAACAGAAGTTGTAATCACTTTTTTCATAATTCTTCTGAAGCATTGATCCATTTGGAAATCGCTGAGCAATCATTTTCCTAAATTGGTTACAGGTAAATCGGTCACTGTCTGGAGTTGTTTTCCACACTTTCTTGGAGCAGATGTGGGGCTTGTTTGTTGCATGCAACCACAAATACTCTCCCATGTACTTCTCAGTTACTCAATCTCAGTGTTCTGTTCGATTCGATGTTCAGGGCACAATCTCCTTACTCACAATCATATCCACATGAACATGTTTGAATATGCCAGACACACAGAAGATAGGAATTAATCCGGTACAGCAAAATCAGGGAGTTTGTCTGCAATTCATCTTCACCTGGCACAAAGTCGATTTTGGCTTACCTTTAACCCCATCCATCACCTTAACTGATGTCATATGGTTTCGCAGTCTAGCAGGTAGGAGGTCCGTCAGTATAGATTACAAAGCATAATAGATTGGTATAAACATGGATGAAGGATAAAAGGATAAAGTTCTCGGCGTTGATCAATGCCTGCGGGATGTGCCACGCATTCCACTTCATTATGCATCGTTTAGAGGTGATTGAATGCATATCTGGCCTTTATAATAACTCGCAGTGGCCTACCGATGTATCGAGCCTGTGCTGATATCCTCCGGCACAAGTCTGGTACCAATTTGGCTACCTCGGAAGGATGAAAGGCTTGGTGGGCCATGGGCGCGAGGATCGATTCCACACATGTGTTGCAGGGCGCCTCCGACCACTGCGCTACATGCGCCCGACGGTATAAACATGGCATACAGAGAATATAGTCAAGTAAACATAACTCACTTTGTAAAGACGTCGCTCTCGATCAACTTCGATTTCACGGCGTGCTTCATTAGCATATCGACTAGTTGACGGATTGCACGAGTAAGCATGAGTTTTGTAGCTGAAATTGGAATTATGCAGCACACGACAGCGTTCTAGCAGCACAAAAAGAGATCTACGGAGAAATTTTACTCTGGACAGACTTTGTTCTAGAATTCCGTTCTCAAGCAGTGCTTGTACGCAAAGTAATAAATGATTTCAAGGATGCTGATATTTGACTAAAAGTCGGAAACGCAGGTGCGTTCAGAACCCGCGATTACTCTTTCCGGTGACCTATATGCTAACCACAGCACCAGTGGAGGTCACTGCTTTGCCTTTCTCACAGCCAGATTTTTTTTTTACATTCTCTCGGTCTTAACGCTGAACGTGGGAGTTCGCCGATGGAGAGCACCATAACAAAACAAGCAACATCACAATAAATCGAAGGATTTGCCTAACTGATGTTGCTGTTGTCAGAAAACTTCGCGGGATCAAACCACCGCCTCCTTCGTGCAAGATTTCATCTCTTGCACAAGGGAGAAAAACACGCTAAATCCAAAAAACAAGATCAAGAAGCCACCACAAGCTGGAATTTATTCCGCTCACTAGTTGGCTCTTATGTGGACACCGTTTTTGATGGCATCGACGAGGAACACGATCGGCTTAACCCATTCAACACTTTCTCGTTAATGCTATGAAATCTGAGAGTTCAAAAGCCAGCAAGAAATGTCTGCATCCTGAAACAATCGAGCTGATACGCCAGCGTGGAATGGCACGAGCCACCGACATCCGAACCTACAAAACAATGCAGAAAGGCCATGAAAGAAGATTTTAGAGAGAGAAGAGCATCAGTTATGGTCGATGCTGCAGGGGCCGAGAAGAGCACTCGCAAAGCACACCGAGGTTTCACCAATTGCTAAACCAAGATGATTGCAGTCCGGCACCCAGACGGCACAGTTACAGCTTCGAGAAAGACACTGGGAAAAACCATTCACAATTACTACTCGGATCTATGTAGTAACCACGTCATCCTTCCCTCATACGAAACAAAGAAAGATGGATATGCTGCCCCATCAGTAGTCGCTTTCGAAATCCCGCATGCTATTTCGTCGGTGGAAAAATCAAGCAACATCAGGTCCGAACAGGACAAGTAAGGTCTGAACACCTGAAGAACCTTGCGCCAGTTCTCATGAACGCACTGGCTCAGCTTTTCACATGTTATCTGTCTGAATGCAAGGTGTCCACTCAGTGGAAGACCCGAAGGACCGTGCTATTGTTCCAGAAGGGTGACCTCAACGATATCGGCAACTATTCCCAATCTACTTGCTGTCTGCCGTTTGCAAACTCTCCACTGGAGTCATCCAAAACAGGATTAACAGAACACGGGAAGGATATCCATATGAGCAAGCAGGGTTTCGAAAAGGATACAGTATGAAGAGCCACATTGACGCGTTGACAAGACTAACTGAAGTGAGTAGAAAGGACAACCCTGTCTCACTTTTATCGATTTAAGGAAAGGTTTTGACTTAGTTGAGATAGAAGCATTTATGGAAGCCGTGGATAGCCAGGGTGTCCCTATTCAATATCTAAAGAATCTTCGCGATCTTTATGAAAATTTCACTACCGAAACGTCACCACTCCATAATGCTGATGTCAAAAGGTAAGGCAATACTATTTCGGTTAGGTAAGGCAATACTATTTCGCCTTATTACCTGTCACCTATATCACCTGTCGTCCCGTTGATCGCCGAGTGACTCGAGCGGGTGCCGGTAAATCTTCCATTTTTCCCTATCGCGTTCAAGAGTAGCCCAATGGATTCTGCTTGCTGTAGGGACTCGTCGAGCATCATGTATTTCTTCTAGGCTCTTCGTGAAGAACTCTGACCATCGGGTCTGTGGTCTTCCTGCAGTACGTTTGACAACCCGAGGAATCCAGTCACTAACGGCTCTTGTCCATCGGTTGTCATTGATACGCATTACGTGTCCGGCCCACCTTATCTTCGAATGTTTGGCGTACAGAACGGCATCTTTGATTTTTAATCGTTGACGCAGATCAGAGCTTTGGATCCCATCCCTTAGTTGTGTAGAATGGGATAATCCTAGCATCGTCCTTTCGACTGCCGCTCGATAACGCTGGGTGACCTTTCATCCTGCTTACGCAGACTAGGTTTCTGACGCGTAAGTTAAGGCAGGAAGTAACGTTGAGTCGAAAAGGTGGGCACGGAGTCGGGTGTACTTTGTTCTCTTCACTACATCCCCGATGCTCTTGAAAGCTACCCAAGCCGCTCGTTTCCTTCTGCTCAGCTCTGGAGCTAGGTCGTTCATCACATTGATTTCCCTACCTAGATAAATATAACTGGAGCAATCGGAGACATTCGTTCCGTTGAGCGTGAATGGGGTATGCGAAACCAATCCGTTCTTCATGAATATCGTTTCTGTGAGATTTAGTCGAAGACCAATCTTTCCACAGGCTTTATCAAAGCCGTCAAGCATACGTTCAGCTTGGTTAATGTTTGGTGTTGTAAGGACGACGTCATCAGCAAAGCGAAGATGGTGTAACTGCCAACCTTCGATTTTCACTCCCATATTATCCCATTCCAATGTTCGCATGACGTTCTGGTGGCGGTAGCGGTAAATAATTTTGGCGAGATGGTATCGCCTTGCCTAACTCCTCTTTTGATGTCAATGTTAACATCGTTGTAGAATGGTGATATCTTGGTTGTGAAATTTTTGTACAGTTCATGAAGAATTTATGCACTGAGTAGGGACTCGTTGACTATCAATGACTTCCAAGACTGCTTCTATCTCAACTGAATCAAAGGCCTTCTGCAAATCGATGATAGAGAGACAGAGCGGTCTTTTGCACTCTCGCGATACTTCAATGAGCCGCGTTACCGTGTGGATGTGGTCCATCGTACTAAATCCTCTTAAAAACCCTGCTTGTTCGCATGGCTGTCCTTCGTCTAGTGTTCTGTCAATTCTGTTTAGGATGACTCGTAGACAACAGACAGGCTGGGCGATAGATGCCAATATCGTGCAGGTCACCCTTCTTGAACAATAACACGGTCTTGCTTGTCTTCCACTGACTAGGAGCCTTGCTTGCATTAAGACAGGTAACGTGTGAAGAGCCGAGCCAGTGTATGTACGAGGACTGTCGGAAGGTTCTTCAGGTGTTCTGGTCTTATCCTGCTCGGACCTGGTGCTGTTCGATTTTTCATCGACGAAATGGCATGTCGGATTTCGGAAGGGAGAACCGGTGGTACAACATATCCATACTCCTTTATTTCATATGAGGGCAGGAGGACTTGGATGTTGAAGAGATCCGCGTAGTAATCGTGAATTACTTTCTCCATTGCTTTCCTGGACGCTGTAACTGTTCCGTCTGTACTCCGGAGTGCAATCATTTTGGTCTTGTAATTGGCGAAGCTTCGGTGGGCTTTGCGAATGCTTTTCCCAGCCTCTGCGGCTTCGGCCATTACTGCTGCTCTTCCCTCTTTAAGATCTTTTTCATCGCCTGTCTGCATTGTTTTGCAAGTTCGGACGTTAGTTTGAGTTTGCCTTCAGCTCGCGCGATTCTACGCTGGCGTATCAGCTCGAGTGTTTCTGGAGACAGACGTCTCTTGGTGAGTTTAAAACTTTCAGCTTTCATAGTGCTAACGTGAAGATGTTGAATGAGACGATCGTATTCCTGTCGATGTTATCGACAACGCATCTTCCCAACAGTCGACTAATGAAATGAATAAATCCCAATTTGCGGTGGTTCTGGGACTTCGGTTTTGGAATTTTGCGGCTTTTTCTCCCTTCCGCGAGAAATAGAATCTTGCACGAAGGAGACGATGGTCTGATCCCGTGTAGAATTTTGGGACAACAGCGACATCGTTTAGGCAAAACGTTCAAAACGTTTTACTATGATTATTACCACCCTCCAGAAATTCATGCGATCATTGGAATGGAATAACAAGGGAGTGAAAATTTATGGTCGTCAATTATATCTTCGCTTTGCGGATGACAATGCCCTTATAACAACGAGTACTAGCAAGGATGAACGAATGATAGCCAAGTTCTATAGCGCCTGTGGAATGGTTGATCTTCGACTGAATTTCACGAAAACGGTGTTCATGAAGACCGGATTGGTTTCGCATACTCCATCTAGGCTCAAAAGTTTGAATACCTCCGAATGCCCCAGTTACGACTAACCAGGTTGGGAAGTCAACGTGATGAACGACTTAGTTCTAGAGCTGAGCAGAAAGAAATGCGGACTTGAGGAGCTTTTGAAAGCGAGCACATAGCGAAGCGAACAAAGAACAATCGACTCCGTACCCACCTTTTCGGCTCCGCTTTTGTTCTTGTCTTAACCTACGCATCGCGTAACTGGTGGCTGGTCCCTACAAAGTTATAGAAGGTGCAGTCGAAAGGACGTACTAGGAGTATCCCATGTCATGCAAGTGAGTAAAGGAATCCGAAGCTCAAATCTACTTCAACACTCAAAAATAAAAGCCGCCATTTTATATGCCAAACTGTCGAACATAAGGTAACCCAGGCACGTAATGCGTCTGAACGAAAACCAATGGGCAATAGCCATTAGTGACTGGATTCCTTGGGATATCGGACGTACTGAAAACAACCAGCCCGATGGTCAAAGTTCTTCATGAGAATCCTAGAAGAAAGGTATGATTCTCAACAAGGCTCTACAGCGAGTAGAATCTACTGAGGCATTATTGCACGCGACGAGGAGAAATGTTTACACGCCCGTTCGAGTCACTCGACGACCAAAGGGATAATAGATTATACATATGATACCCAGCCATGAAAAAGAAGAATAAGCATCAAATAAAAGTTAGAACATTGTGATTGCGACTGCAGCTTCAACTTAACTCAGTTTAATGTCAATTTGTGCTCCCAAATCACTCTATTGCTGAAAGCACCGTTAAAGTTGAAACGTGACTGAGAGAAAGACAAAGCAAGGGCCTGAGTTGGTGTGATGGGTAGCACATTAACCTATGAAAAGGGTAATCGCGGGTTCGAAGCTCAGTTAAGGTAGTTAAAGTAGGTAGTAATTCGGTAGTTTTGCTCTTGTCTCAGAATCCTTGTGGTTGTGTTTCATGTAACATGCTGCCAAGAAGAAAAAGGAATAGGCTTTATATCAAAGTTGGAACGATGGAATAAACAATTGTTAAGAAGTTGTCACAGTTAACAAGCATAGAAAACAGTAGAAGTCCTGCGTTAACAGTAGGTGGAAAGTAGAACAGTGGTAGCGATCTGGTTCACCACGAGTACGGTGCTAGTTCCTTCGCATTAGGCTCACCAATCCTCCTGTTCCCTCCTGGATCGGAAAATTAGTACAAGACTTTTCCAGAAATGGCCCACTCCATGAAATCCAAGTCAGGACGCTCTGACCCGGCTATTCCAGGACTTCATGGAGAATCATCTCAACTTGCATAGAAGGATATTCATAAGGAAGATGACAATCCTCAAGCTTTGATAAGTTTTGTGGATGACGAATGCGAGGAAACGAATCGAATGTGAGGAGTGTTGGAATCCGCAGAGTAAATGTGATCACGGGCGTAAAATAAACAAATAAATAAAAATGTGCTACTAGGCGTCACTGTCTAACCTCTACAGTGATAGAAAATCCAGTTCGACGATATTTCGCATTAAACAAACGTATTAATTCATTTTACTCGTTGGTCCATTGTCTTAGAAAGATCAGACAGCAAAATGTTTGCTCGGTTAAGCAAGAAAAACTCCTCTGCTTGCATATCGTTCACCGCTTTCTTCTTTCATTTATTCATTTTTTCTTCCTTTTTCCCTTTCTACTTCAAGGAAACTCAAGGTATTCCATTTTTCTAATGAGTTCGCAAACTTTACTTTTCCTAGGCGGGATCTAGATTTTAGTAGCTTTTCTACCTGGCTACAGTCCGCCTGTGTTGATGACTAAATAAAGGTGCTCTTTAGTAGTTTCGATGAGAAGTTCTTGATTTTTTAGTGTTGGTAGCATAAATATAAGTCACACTATCAATTAACGGTACAAAGTCTATATGAGACAACTAACATTTTATTTTTCTTGTTGGATTCACGAGTTGATGTTTCAGGGAAATATGGACAGGTCGCCAGATGAGTCGCATCCACGGGAGTTGCTGATGAAGATCCTTCACTTCCACGTTGAGCCAGAAACTGCAACACAGTGATACAAGTGGAAGTAACTGCTACTGAAGTTCTTTTATAGGATGATTTTGCATATTCCATAATTTTTACGTCATAACGAGCAAGGGCGCGTGTGGTGGGGAGAAATTAGTAATTATATTCATTCTCCTTTTATTTTGTACGAATGAAAAGGGTTGGAAATTGTGGAGAAAACAAAACCAACAGGTGCTTGATATCATTAAGCCTTTTTCTCTCCATCAAACATGAGTGGATTAAAAGGAAATTTTGAATTATTTGAAAAGTCACCGCTGCAAAATAAGGAGATGCGACGAATTTAGAGTGGAGAACGTTGAGGTGCTTGCGAAGTGCTGGCTGAACTGGCTCGAATAGCTCTGGATAAGGCAACTGCTGACTGTTGAGCGAATGAACTCGTGTGGACATCTCGCTTCTTACCAATGACGGCAGAAAAGAGCAGGTACCAGTGCGTTGACTGAAAAAACCACCGTATTCCATAGCAAACGCTTCCCTATGATGTAGAAGACAATATTGGGAATAAAAGATTACCTTATGAATTTTCGATGCAGTGTACACGCCATACTAGACGTGCTCGGTTCCTTTCGGCTCAAATAAGCTTTGTATCCCTTAATGGCGAAGTAAAGAGCGAGACAGTCTGCCGATTTCGGAGAATCCTGGAACAACCCCAGAGTACCTCAGTAGCTGTCATGACAGGGAGTGGGGCAGATATTACTACAGGTATATTAGGTTGTTCCTGCAAAGGGAAGTTCACTTTCATCCCAAAGGACTAAGCTCTTGGAGCTAATAAGTGGGCGAGTATGCGAACATCAATAGATTCAATTCAATCAATTCACTCACTAAGCTGATCCATTCTCGAAAAGCTTGGAGGGCAGCTGCGTCTTGAAGGACGGCGTCAACACTGACTAAGAAAGGTCCTCCATCCATCGTTATTTCGCTTTCAAAACTCTTACTTTACTATCAAACGCTCATTTAATTTGATCCACTGATTTTACAAGAGATACGAGACCCTCATAATCAAAGCATTGATGAGAGTGATAGAATAAAGCCTGGAAAATTTAGTATGTGCGAGAGGTTTTTCGGTAAAGTCTCGAGGTTTCTGAAGCTTCAATTACCGTATCTGCTGATGAGTTTATCAACCAAATGAACAAATACGCTAAATATTGGTTGAAAAGTGTAATAAAGACAACTGGATATTTTCAAAAGCAAAGCTCCTTTTAGATAAAACTGAACTTAAAACCTGTAACAGTTCTTCAGCTTTAAAAATTACTAGATATTTGGAACCAGGGTCACTCGTCTAATTTTGTGCAGGTACAAATTTCAACCAAAGGTGGAGCAGAGATTGATCCCTTGCAAAATCCACCAACACGCATGTTTGAGGAATGAAAATGCAATATGGTTAGCACCACATAACTACTCGGAGGAAATATTTCCTAGGAGCGGCGACATTTGCGTTGAAATTCCTTATCGAACTACTAAATTGATAAAGTCCATCTGGTGAATAGTCTGTGGCAGTTGTTGAAGAACAGGAGGTCTTTGCAAATGTCTGGAGTGTATCAGACTTATTAATACAAAGCAAATTTAGAATACCGGGATATATATATATATATACTTATTTATGTGATCTTATAAACCGATCTTCCTTAGTTGAGGCGAGGTTGGCACAGGTCTTCGTTGTCGTCGTCGTTGTTTTTGATGTTATTGATCGATGGCTGACGTTTCGGCGACTTCGCCTTCCTCGGAGCCGTGATGCTACGTGCGATATATATATATATATATATATATATATATATATATAAATTCAGATTCGGTTTCTACATCGTCCTTGAGCGGTCGTTTACTTTTACATTCCTACTTTCGTTTCTGATTTCGGTTTTAACATCTCTCCGAATCAACTATTAGATCGAGCGAAGGATTGGATTCGTCGCCGAAAACAGATCTCCCTCTGATCCACACCGTGGTGAAGACCTGGATATGCCCTTGCAAGGTTACGTCAGGAGTCCAGGGAGGACCAAGTTGCATGACCACCAATAGGCCAGCCTCAGTACCCCGCACACTGGGTGCTCTCGTCTATGACGTCAGGCGGTGAAAGGCCAGAAAATCCCGGGTTACGCAGGACGTCATTGGAACCGGATCTGAAGAACACACGCACGACACGCCATGGAGATTGTTTCTTCTTACTATGCACGTATAATGCCAGAACACTCTCCACAGACGCTGATCTTCACGCCTTTCTTGTAGCCGCAGATCGCATTAAATTTCATATGACCATTTTACCTTACAAGAAACAAAGATCAAGAAGACCGACATACGCCAACTAAACAACGGGGCCCTTGTGATCCGTGGACAAAAAGGTCCCGTCACGAAATGTCGGCGGCGTAGGCATTGTCGTCCACCCGTCCATTGTCCATCTCGTCGACTCATACGAGATCCTTTCTCTTCGCATAGCTGTCCTCCGTCTCTAACTACCGCATCATAACAAGATCACTATCATCAGCTGCTACTCACCGAGCGATGAAGCTGATGAGTATGAATTAAATGCATCCTACTATCAGCTGGAGGAAGTCATCCGCAATGATGAACCATATCAGAAATTTGTTGTGGGAGACTTCAACGGGAGAATAGGAAGGGCAACGAGAGCGAGTACAGGATCGGAAATTTTGGATTGCGAGAAGGAAATGAGAACGGAAACTATCTCGCAGGACTCCTGTCCGCAGCACGTCTCTTCCACGGAAACTCGTTTTTCCAGAAGAAAGCCGCCGCTGGACATGGTAGTCTCCTAACGGCATGATTCATGCGGAGACCGACCACATTCTGGCAAACAGAAGATGGTGCCTGCTTGACACATCGGTAGTCCTGTCATTCTGTACTAGTTCCGATCACTGCCTTCGGGCGAAGATTCGATTCAGCCGCAAGCTGGAAAAGAGCTCTCTTCATCGACCACGAGGAAAAAGTTTAGCTGTATACGGCGCGAACATTCTGAACGAAGTCCTGTCCAAACGTGACTGGCAGATTAAAGAAGACCCGACCGAAGATTGGGCTGCTTGTCGAAGGATTGAAAAGCTGTGCCGAATTTGCCTCAGTTCCTCAAGCAAGAAGATCGGATCGCATCTCCATCGCTACTGCGTTGCTCGAAAAAAGAAGGAAACTGAAACTTGATCCTACTGCAACACGTTTAACAAGGCTAGTAATAAATGCCAGTTGCAGAAGAGCTTTGCAGGAAGATCTACAACGGTACAAGCAGAAGAAAATGCTGGAAGCAGCAGAGAAGAGAAGCAGTCTGAAAAAATGCCGTCGGGACTTGTGTGATTATAATGCTCCGCTGTCAGCCCTAATGAACAAAGACGAGGTCGTCAAAAACCTCCCGCTATGATATGGAATTAATAGCGGAAGCGTTCTACACCTAACTTTTTCGTTCCACATTCCCCGTCCCGGGACCTAATATCCCCACTGGAGAAAAGCGACCTGGAATTCTTCCGGCGGAGGTTGCGATAGAAAACATGAGAAGAGGCACAGCTCCAGGACCCGATAATATCACTGCTGATCTCCTTAGAGCTGGAAGCCACAATTTATATGTACTTCTCGCAGATCATATGAGAGGCTACCTTTAAAAGGAAAAAATCCCAGACCAGTGGAGGACGTCGTGCACGGTCATCCTGCCCAAGAAAGGAGGCCGAAGGGATCTTCATAACTATCGTCCCATATGCTTGTTAAGTGTACTCTACAAGCTTTTCACGAAGATTATCCTCTCGCGCATATCAAGGACATTGAATAAGGCGCAACCAGTCGAGCAAGGAGGATTTCGAAAAGGATTTTGTTGCATGGACCACATCCAAACCGTGTCCAGGGTCATCGAAGTTTGTCGGGAATACGACTTTCCTCTAGTACTAACCTTTGTCGACTATGAAAAAGCGTTTGACAGTGTCGAAACGAATGCAATCCTAGCAGCGCTCGTCGACCAAGGAGTGGACCCGTCCTACATAGGAACTCTGTCCAACTGTTATCGGAACTTCACTACGAAAATACAGCTTTTTCATCGATCTTTTACTATACCCATAGGAAAAGGGATTCGACAGGGCTACACAATATCGCCAAAGTTGTTCAGTGCCGCACTGCAGTGGATAATGAAGTCACTCGATCGGGATGAGAAAGGCATGCGTATTGATGGAAAATCCCTATCAAATCTTCGTTTTGCCGACGATATTGTCATCTTCTCAAGAAGCACTAGCGAAGCAGAGGTGATGATCAACGGGCTCAACGAAGCGGGGAAAAAAATCGGACTTAGCATAAACCGAAAGAAGACCCAGTTCATGAAAACCCATGGTGCGAAGGCGAAAAAATTGAATTGGATGGCTCACTCATTGCAGAAGTCACCTCGTACGTTTACCTTTTGCGATCAATGAACATAAAAAACAACATGAAAGAGAAACTAGGCAGAAGAAGCAAAGCAGCTTGGGCCGCATTCGGTCCTCTCAAACAAGCCATCGACCAACTGAGAGACTCGAAAATCTGTTCTCACCTTTTTGATTCAACGGTCCTGCCAGCGCTCTGTTATGCTGCAGAGACGTGGGTTGATACTTCAACCACGTCAAGTGTGCTTCGAACTACTCACAGAGCGCTTGAACGATGTCTTCTGAGATATAACCGGCACTCCCAATATGTAGCCGGAATGCGAAGCTCTGACCTTGGAAATCTGTCACATCTTCGAGATCCAGGAGAATATACATCGACAGCGAAACATATATGGGCCGATCACATAATGAGAAGAACAGGCGACAGATGGACGAAAAGAGCAGTAGAGTGGACTCCACGAGAATGCAAACGTCCTCTTGGACGACCACCTACACGTTGGGCGGACGTGTTCGTAAACAAAGTTAATCAGCTGTACCCGCAGCTGCAGTTTTACAGATCGGTATGAGACTCACAAGCGCTACCATGCTCGAACAAGACGATCACCATGGACTACGATTGCGAGAGAAAGGAGAGAATGGCATATGTGCTGGGGTCCGAACAGCTCGTGAAGACGGGCCGTTCAAGTATCCAAGTAAGTATGTATTACAAATAATGTGTTTGATTTGAGTGAGGCCACTGAGAAGTACGTTCTCTGGTAGTTTAAGTGACTGTCACCAAAGGGATAAAGATTCAGCTGAATTCCAGAAAATTAAGAAGTTCCTCACTGCCTTTGTTTTTAATAAAAAACAAGGACTTTTATACGATAAGATCCACAGAGTCTTAGTTATATAAAACTAGTGGCATTCAGAACAATGAGCGAAGAGAGGGGGCAAGGTTTGCCACCGCGGCGCATGAAGGAAGAATTTCGGAAAAAAGTGAGTTTAATGGATGAATGAGGTTTAGCGATAACCCAACGACTGAAATTAAGCATTACAACATCCATAGGGATACTTGGCATGCAGGAAAAACTTCAGCTTATTGAGTGGTGGCGGTGGTGGTGGAGTGTAAAGTTGTCACTTCGATGAAGTAAATATGCAGATGAGGACAGCAGTTCTCTTTAGCACAAAAGTCCGGTGACAATCCAGCGACTGAGTCAACAGCCACTCACTGGAATGGGAATTGACATACAGATAACTTCCTAATCTTATAAGTTATCACTTCCATAAATGTAAAATTGAGATGTGGCTACACGAGCAAGAAAGCCCCCAGGAGCGCATTATGGACATGCCTGCCTCTGTCTTCATTAGATCGATCTGCCCTTTCCTAATGCACCACTGTTCCGTCGTGAAGAGCGGATATTGTCGAGTGTTGATCTACTGTGCACAGCAGCAGCTCAATTCCCAGTAGCAGTGTCACAAGCTCAGCACGGCTCTATCGGTACTCTAAGGAAAATGAAAACTACCATAGCCAATCAGATGGAGAATGTACTTGGTACAGTTGGATTTGACGGCGACAACGATTCAAAAATCCAGATATTCAAGACCGATCTTATACGACATCATAAGAACGTGGTGATGCAGCTGGTTACTCCAACTGCAAATGCGATTCGAAAAAGCATTCGTAATGCGTGGAGTGAGGTCACCTTGGAAATCCTTGGCACAGCATTTTGAACTTGACCACCTTCTTGACGATGATGACGGCATTTGGATGGAAGATATATGTGAAAACAGGCCAACTAAACATTGATGACATAAAAGTAGTGAGCAATGGGAACGGTAGTGGGTGAGATCTGTTCGGCAAACATTACAGGTGTTTGGGCATATTGCTTATTAGGAAGCCGATGGCGGCCAGAGCGAGAGCCGTACGACAACATGAAGAGGAGCCGCTTGCCTTTCTAGGTAGCCGGCCAAGAAGGCGCCGCTCTGGTCGCCGTGCGATTCAGATCTCTGCTCGACAAAACGCCATTTTATCGTTGAATTAAATGATGTGCTAATGCTGTTCATGATTTACACGCCTTATGATGATCATAGGTCTTTCTTTTCGACGAGGGAACGACCAATTTAATTGTCCAGTCTATCAAGGCAATGGAAAAAGAAGAACTTATTGATTTTTCTTCTTTACTTGTTCACAATGAGTTCTACGATTCACCTGTCTACTCTCAAAAAAAATCAGGAACACAGAGACAGAGAGGAAAATAGTGCCCAAATAGAGTCTGTAGCCGGATTTTGGAAGTGGTTATAGTTTTGAGGAAAGTAAAATAAAAGGATATTTGGATAAACTCTCTGTCTGACACTTTATTTGAACTAAGTTGCATTTTGCTCTCCGAACAGCCGGAAGCTGCTGCAGTTCGGACAGCTATAGTTCTTCCAGAAAAAAAATGTTCGAAACTCTACTTTGGATTGCAGTGGAAATCAACTACACGATCGAATCGCTCATAGACAACTTCAAATTCCAGCGATAACATTCAGGAGATTATAAACATTAATAAAAAGCAAGAAAACTGAAGGAAGAACGAAGAAAGAAGAAAGAATAAAAAAGAAATAAAAAGAAGAAAGAAGAAAAGGGGAAGAAGAAAGAAAGAAGAAAAGAAAGAAGAAAGAAGAAGAAGTGGAAAGTTGTAGAATTTCACGAAATTTTACTTCGAGGAAGATTTGGGTCGACTCAAATTCTCTCATAATAATCGGTTCTCGACAATATTGAATGATGTTTCTACCTATTTCGGATTTCCTTAGTTGATTCCGTTGAAGAGTGGAGATTTTCGAATAGCTGGATGTTTTCATAGAAGCACACTAGAGACGAAATGGTGGTGATTGGACGTGGAGGTTTACGATTTCAAGCGAAAACTGCGTTACGATTGAAAAGCCGGCTGATAGCAATTGCTATCAAAAGAGGTGACGTCGGTGGCGGCCAGATGAAAGCACTTCAAAGGCACAGCCCTGGATGCGCAACATCATCGTGAAGCTCTGCCACCACTAAAACACTAATGAGGTCAGCATTCATTCTTGTTTTACTACTTGCATCCAGTTTAAATTTATCGCTTGCACGTCATGAAGCCATCACATGGCCCACTAAGTCCACTCATTAACAAAACAAATCCGTATTTCGTATTTTTGATAAAATATACTAAATATTTGGATCACACAACTATAAATGATAGGATGCAGTCAGAAGTGAAAGAAAGGAAAATTTATGGGTACAGCTACAGAGGAAAGCAGCTGGTCGACGACGAACAGCAGATGCGTCTATAGAAATGCAACTAGTTCTGCATGCTACACTTGACAACTCAAAACATTAACACTTCGAGGTGCTGTGTCCCATATGAGGTAACGAAGGCCTCACCTGAGAAAAACACATTAGTATGTGCAGTAATTGATAACTGGACTATGTGGTTCCGTAGAACAGAATCCATTCTCTGGTAATCAGTAGGTAAATCGAAAAAGCGCTCGATAAAACAGGAAGAGACAATGTTGAAAACCATAGTTTTTCGCAGGTGATTCCCAAGATGATGAGGGTTTGCACGATTGAATACCTTGATGACCCTTCTTTAAAAAGCGTGCGGATCGCAATATCATTTCCGTTTGACTGCTACTCCATTCGTACTTGCTCGTTGGGCGAAATTTTTTCCCTGCAGTCTCGAGAAAGTAGCGCCTGGCCACTGCCACGTCGTCAACGTGAACAGTGCTATTGAGGAATGCGGTGATTATCGTCATAGTTTTACTAGAAGCTTGAGTTCCTCGTAGATATGATAAAATCCCCTTGAGCTTACATAACTCTGCTAGACGGTGAACTAAAAGATAGAGGATGAAGTTCTCGGCGTTGATCAGTCCCTGAGGGATGCGCCATGCATTCGACTTCATTAAGCATCTTTGGAGGTGACTGAATGCACATCTGGCCTTTACAATGACTCATGGTGGCCTATCGATATATCGAGCCAGTGCTGCCAACCTCGGAGACAAGTCTGGTACCAATTTGCCGACTCCGGAGGGATGGAGGGCTTGGTGGACCTGGAGCGCAGGAGTCGATCCCATATGTATTGCAGGACGCCTCCGTCCACTGGACCACACCCGTCCGTTGACGAAGAACTATTGCTTTGTATTGTTGCTCGTTATAACGGTAGACAATTCAAAGACATTTGGTTCATTCAGTGCGGAAAATCTTGCTTTGGTTCGCGAAAGTGAATCGCGTGTTTATATAAACATCACTTAATAATGGGGCAGATAAAAAATAAAGCTCGGACTGAACTGAATGAGTGAAAAAGGGATAGTTCTGAGTAAGTTTAACTATTTAAAAGTAAGCTTTTATTACAATCTCCTGTTATCTCATGGACACAACAAAATATAAAGGTTGGAGTCCTAATTTCCATTTGTTCTTATTTAACAGCAGGGTATATGAATGGCATTAGTTATAAACATGAGCTTTTCTGAATTCTCTAAGGAGTCCTGAATTAATCTCTAAGGAGGTCTTAAAATTTAGCAATATTTCTGTTTTACAGATACTGCTTATTTGTCAGGACTATTCAGTACTCATTGAGCGATCTGCACTAAGAATTCAGGACTTTGGTCAGCTACTGGCAACAGAATAGTGGAGAAGAATAACTCACACAAAGCATACATGATAACAGTAATGGACTTCACTCAACTTCAAAAATTACTCAGCTATGCCGAAACTATGAAATCCAATACATTGAATGAGAGTGTTTTGTCAGAAAATAATGGCTTAGTGTCCGCAGAGATAACAGAAAGGCAATCTAGTCAGGTTTTCCGTTTCTTTTTTCTTTTTCTCCAGATTCGAAATACTAGTTGTTGATCTGGGCTGATAACGAGGGCAGAGGTGGCGAAAGAGGATGGAGAGCGCTGGCGGCGGACTGGCAGCCGGTTGGTGTGGCGAGAGATTGGCGGAGGTCCATAAAGACAGATTATTAGGCGCTCATCCATCACTGCGGCTGATGGCCATGTGCAAGACGCCCGACAGCCGGAGATCAGACGACCACCACCACGAAAAACACACCAGAAGGAGAGCGAGCGGGTCGCCTGGATCTGCTCACTGTTAACTCTCAGCGCAGGAGTGCTACAGTACCGACCACTGGGAAAAGCATATCGATGGCCCAACCCTATCGGCAGATCAGGAATGGCAAGTATATTTGTAGTAAAGCACTGGAAAGTGTGCTTCACATGCAATGCGGTCATACTTGAGCTTTTCGACGCAGAAATCCCTTCATGGATTCATCTTCCCATCATGGCTCCCGGATCTAAGTGGATGTTAAACTAACTATGCTGAATAGCAAAATGTTAGGCCCCAAAAGATTAACACACCGGGACGGAGATCGGATTTTTTAACCGAGCGTGCATTTAAATGCAAACCATTGTGAAGAATATTTATTTATGTGATCTTATAAACTGATCTTCTTAAGCTGACGCGAGGTTGGTACAGATCTTCGTTGTCGTTGTCGTTGTCGTTGTTTTTGATGTTATGGTTCCTAAACCTTATCCTAACCCAGCTGCTAAAATTCATTCCAACCCATCTACCTAACACCAAAATATTTCTAGATCACCTAAGGCGCGCGAAACCAAACAGCACGCATATAATGGAGTCATTCGATGTTAGTTCACTTTATACCAACGTGTCCAATGACTCCGCAATGCAAGCCATTCTCGAGTTGCTCGTAGAGCATGAAAAGGAAATGAAAATGCACGGTTTGTCGATTGCACAACTAATGACCCTCTTAAAACAGTGTCTTAGCTGTTCAATCTTTAGGTGCTCTGGAAAATATTTTGCACAAATTAGAGGGTTGGCGATGGGACAGCGTTTAACACCAAGCCTTGCCATCGCTTTCATGTCTAAGGTGGAAGCTCCAGTTCTCGATCACCGACCCTTACTCTACTGTCGATAC